>JAZAYU010000062.1:3408335-3582984 GCA_038501625.1 Corbicula japonica | reverse complement strand
CCCACACTGCAGTTGGAGGATGTCACATATGGATATAAACCTGAAACATTTAACAAGAATTATTAGATATGGTGCGCGTCTTGGGGAAAGGTACATTTGGACAGTTGACGTCAATCCTTGAAATATTGTCTTAAAGTAGAGCAGACGACATTAATTATTATGCATGACGCGTTAAAAGTATCATATTATTTTCAAAATGTGTAAGAAAAGCACTTGTTAGTTATGGGAACTAAGAAAATAGTTTAAGTTCTTTCTAAATATAGTAACAACTAAAATGTCACAAAATATGACCAAATGTACCTTTTCCCGTGGCACGCCCCATATCCGAGATTGGCTAAGGATAGTCAGAACAGAGAAGTTTCCAATTTTAGGGCAAACTCAATCAGGATTTTTGTTTTGGTTTTCTGTATAAAACTGTATAGGGTCCAAAAGATGGAGAAACTCTGGACATTTAAAGAGACTATTTCTCCAATGTCTTCCTCTAGCTATTTGAAGTTGGCTTAGGTTTTCAGAACAAAGAAAATTGTTTCCAATTTCAGTGAAAATTCCCGCAAGCTATTTCCTGGTTATGTCAAGCATAACTTCATTTAACGAATTTTATAAGGTAGTTGAAAGGGCATATAAAACTGGCAAACAGCTTATTTTTTCCAAGGTACTTGTATGTTAATCCTTAACACCAAATATACACCTTTATTGTGTGGGGCATCTGTTCAGGATCTTCACAATTCGATTTTAGATTCATGAGGTTATTTCTGACCAAGGTGCTAGCTGATCTGGATCCACACTGGTCCCACATGCGTAAAAACTATAAAATATATAAAGGGTTAATGCACCAAGTGATAACTTACCAAAGTCGATATCCAGGACATTTGATTGAGCTCCTTCAACTAACACCGTTTTACCCGATTGTAGCGCATTGTGCAAATATGGAATGGCGTCAATCACAAAGGGGCGAATTTTCTCTGCCAGATCCTGAAACAGGTTAAATATTAACCACTAACCAACTGGAATGTGTGTTTATAGAATATCTGTTGTGTCCTATTCACAGTAGTTAGATACAATTATCTCCTTATACCAATAAACATGATGTTTTCTGTGTGCGACAAGTTTAGATGTTTTGTGTGTGCATTAAGTTTAGATACAGATCTGCCATCCCATCTCTGCACTTATTGCTTCTTGGTAAGAAATATCCTTATGAATCCAAAAGCAAGCATTGTAGATTCTGATCAGAGGGCATCAATCTGCTGGCTGATTTGAATCATCATTATTTGCCCATGCCATAAAACTTATCTATGGAGAAAATGGTCAAATGAACAATCGAGTGCAGTCCCTAGTCTGACAGTTTTTCACATAGCACTCATGTGCCATCCAATTTAAAGAGGAAGTCCATAATAAAAGAATCAGCTTTCATCCCAAAGACATTTTGAAACTGAGCACAGAACTGAAAAGAACTTTAAAATCAGATCACCAGTTGCTATCTTTGACTGTATACTGATTCAAGTGTTAGCTGGTGATATGTTTGTGGTGACTTTAGTGCACAAATTGATTTTTCATTAATAATTGTTTTAATGTTATTCATCTGTGAACTGTGTTCAGCAGTGCAATGTTGATGCTGTTTGTTTAGCAAAATACATGTCAGTAGTTAGACTGAATTTTGGGGCTCATTACAATTGTGTAAAATTTTATCATTGTAACTAGAACTTACCTTGTAAATGTTTAATTCTTTCTGCACATCCACTACCAGATCATCATAGTGTTTCAGATAGTAATCTACAAACTTCTGAAATCTGAAATTCAAAGGATATGTCATTACCCATTACTATAAATATATGGGTTTTATCTTGTCCTTTATCAAGAAAATTACAGATTTTTTTTTTATAATTTAAGGTACATCCATCTTAATATATTTATGTTGTTTAATCATTTATGTAGAGCTTTCAATTTGTGCTGTTTAAGACAAAATGATAAATCGATAATAAATCATGCTAAAGAGTTATTACTGCTTATCATTTTCATTGTGTAGAGCTTAAGAAGAATTTTGTGATGCAGTTTTTTTTCTACAAGTATAAAAAAGTCACAAGGCCATCTTTAAATTTAAAGGTACCTGGCATAACAGAAAACAGAGATGATTTCTTGTTAACAAACTATCAGTATGCTTAATGTTAATTTGCCGAGGAAATTCTTCAGCCTCTATCCCGCAGGGACATGGCCAAAGATCATAAAACTGAGATTGGAGACCAGACTCAAATTTCAAGAATCTGATCGACTAAAATGGCAACCAGTCGCCATTTCAGTCAAACAGATGCTTGAGATTTGATACTGGTCTGCTGATTTAGTTTTATGTGCCCATGGTTATAAAACTGAGCATGGAAACCAGTCTCAAATCTCAAGCATCTGATTGGCTGAAATGGCGACCAGTCAGCCCTGATCTTGGGCCCAGGAAATCCTACCTCTGTGAAAACAGATCAAAGTCTCCTATCAAGTCTCCCATCCGTAATCCACTTCTTGTTGCCTGAAAATGTACAAATACATAGAAAAAATTATTTTCTCTGGGTTACTAATATAAAACTTTTCAGTTGTAAAAAATATGTTCATAATCACCATGTCAAGACAAAAAATCACCGAGATATACAAAATGTATCATTATTTGCCAAGTTTTTAACACACTATGCTGCTAGTACAAGATTACCAAATTTGGCTGACAAGGAAAAAAACAGAACACCAAGAAGATGTAATTTTGTAAACCAGCATGTAATTACAGGCCAGAAAATCAAGATATTATTTTATTTTGCTTAGGGTTAAATTTCATATATTTCACATTCGGACGTGTGTGCGAATAGTTTTTATGATTTCAGATTCTGAAAATGCCATCATCTCGCATCTGTCACACTGTACCAAAACCTGACATTTCAGTAACATGCAATAGCTGTAGCATTTATAAACAGACGCAAGTGATTATTTTTTTCCAAATGACAATTGTAATTATTACTGATCTTCACAAATACATACTTTGGATGCATATGCTGGTCCAATACCCCTTTTGGTGGTACCAATTCTGAAAATAAACACAATTTAAGGAAATGTTCTTAAATTTCTTTTTTAAATATAGCAAACAAAGTAGGTTCAACTGCTAAAAGATTTCCTATTTGTGAAAACATAATATTGGCATGTTGTTGTTAGTTCTCCAAGATTACATATCCTTAACATGTTTTGGACAATTGAGACAACAATTTTCTGAAGAGCATACATGTAATAGTAATACATTTCTAAACTTTTATTAGCATGTTTAGAGATTCGTTTTCTAAATTCTGACATTTCTTTACAAGTTTTTTGAAGACCCTAAGAATTTAACACTTAACTCCATGGATACACCTTATATCCTATTTGCAACCAGTGTAGCTCCAGACGAGCTTGCAGTCTGATCTGGATCTGCACAATGCTACTTGTTAAACAAGAGGGCCATGATGGCCCTGAATCGCTCACCTGAGTATGAAACTCAAGTTATTAACCAGAAACTGAATTTTTATTTTTAGCAACAGTGACCTTGACCTTAATCACAGACATGTGGGTAGCAATCCCAATTTGTCTCTTGTTATAAGCTACCCATATACCAAGTTTGGAGTCAATATGCCAAAGCAAACTCAAGTTATTAAGTGGAAACTGAATTTCTATTTTTAGCAACAGTGACCTTGACCTTGATCATAGACACGTAGGTAGCTTTCCCAAATTGCCTCTTAATTTAAGCTATCCATATACCAAGTTTGGAGTCAATAGGCCAAAGCAATCTAAAGTAATTAAGTAGAAACTGAATTTCTATTTTTAGTAACAGTGACCTTGACCTTAATCACAGACACCTGGGTAGCAACCCCAAGCTGCCTCTAGATATAAGCTATCCATATACCAAGTTTGGAGTCAATAGGCCAAAGCAATCTCAAGTAATTAAGTAGAAACTGCATTTCTATTTTTAGTAACAGTGACCTTGACCTTAATCACAGACACCTGGGTAGCAACCCCAAGCTGCCTTTTGATATAAGCTACCCATACATCAAGTTTGGAGTCAA
This sequence comes from Corbicula japonica, assembly GCA_038501625.1. Taxonomy (NCBI): domain Eukaryota; kingdom Metazoa; phylum Mollusca; class Bivalvia; order Venerida; family Cyrenidae; genus Corbicula; species Corbicula japonica. The sequence goes on along the minus strand of JAZAYU010000062.1, from coordinate 3,578,923 downwards.
TATGCCAAAGCAAAATCAAGTTATTAAGCAGAAACTGAATTTCTATTTTTAGCAACAGTGACCTTGACCTTGATCACAGACATCTGGGTAGCAACCCCAAGCTGCCTTTTGATATAAGCTACCCATACACCAAGTTTGGAGTCAATAGGCCTAAGCAAACTCAAGTAATTGAGCAAAGACTGAATTTCTATTTTTAGCAACAGTGACCTTGACCTTGATCACAGACACCTGGGTAGCAACCCCAAGCTGCTGTTTGATATAAGCTACCCATACACCAAGTTTGGAGTCAATATCCCTAAGCAAACTCAAGTAATTGAGCAAAGACTGAATTTCTATTTTTAGATGCAGTGACCTTGACCTTGACCCTGTGGTCATGATTTGAACAACTTTTGTAGACATCAGTGCCAGAATGCTTCAGGACAAATTTGGTTAAAATCCATCAAGTGGTTTCAGAGGAGATGTTGTTTAAAGGAAATTGTTGACGGATGCCGGACGCCGGACAAAGACGGGTCACAATAGCTCACCATGAGCCTATGGCTCAGGTGAGCTAAAAATATGTTATCTATTATTAAGATTCACCGGTGCACAGAGTAATCATGATTCAACATGGGGCAGTTCAGTCTATCGAATCATTACCCATGGTATTGATAATTTTATAAATTTAAACCTTTATATTTACTAATTAAAAGCATTAACAAAACACACAGTTATTTGAAGAAAAAACTAAACAGTCTGTTGCAATACATATTGTGAATCACACACAGGAGATATAAGCTGTATCCATGGAGTCAAGGTTAAGAAAACATAAATATACGAAAGGAACTGAAATATCACTCATATTCCGACTTACAAATCCTTTCCGCGGCCAGTTTCTTGCATACCATCAACTTGTTGATGAAGGTCAAAAACTGGAATGACAGGCATTTTCCACATTTTTGCAAACAAACACACAAATCTTACAAAATGAAGTTCGAAAGCTCACATGTTAATTTTACATCAGAAATTGCATTTTTAGAATGATGGAGATGTTGGCGTTACAAAAAAGACTTTTAGACCAGGGTTTGTTTAGATTTTATTCTTTCATATTTTATTATATGTTAGGACGTGCTGTTTTGTGAAAAGTAAAGAAAACTAAACTTGTGTGTTAAAAATATTGGCCTTTCATTTAAATGTTTTGTCACTTACTATTGCAAGACAGTAAACCCTCAGGTTCTTTTTCGTTGTTTGGCGGTGACTTTCTAACATTAATCATATTATGAACCCTTGCTCTCTTTTCCTCTCTGTTTTTTGCTGTTGGGGAAGGCTGTTTTTTTCTGAATGTGGCTATTTCTTATGTGCACTTAAAGTTGTTTTTTTTACAAGTATAGGAGAGTGTAGTATAGGAGAGTGTTAAATAGCGAATCTACCAGGAGGTTCCTAGTACAAACCATTCAGCCTTTACATGCACTGTGTTTTCCTATCATAACACTGTTATACATGATATCACATTTTAGCCCTCTTTCAAAGACAAGGAAAAATAACAGGCCAATTTTAATTGTTGACCCTACAACTTATGGCACTGTTCCGTACACTACAGAATAAGGATCCGATTATCTAGTTTATACTTGAAACACTTGAAAACTAGAGCATATATCAGTTCAAATATTCTCCTTTGTGTTCATGTCATTATCAGGCATCTGTGATTACTGTACTAGTTAAGCCACAATTAAAAAATATTGATGTATTATATTTGCTTGCTACTGATCTCGGAAACACCAGAGCAAAAATCCAATATTTTCCTACATTCTCATTCGAAACAGGAATGAACAGAAGAAAATACCAAAAATGTAAAAATACCAAATATTTGTTTGAACTAGATTTTTGTTTTCTGTACCTAAACATAAATATTTTTGTGGCCATACTGTGGACAAAGAGCACCTCCAAAAAATGGTATCATATTTAAGGATAAAGGATAATAATTTATTATTTTTTAAAGTAACCAAATCAAGTATCCATTAATTTATGATCATTTTTGAAGTAACTTTTCACCTTTTACCAATTTACTACATTTTTGTGTTGGAGATTAACTTTGAAAAAGATAGTTATTTTTGAAAATCAATGTAGATGAAAAAAGTAATTTTAGATTCTTTTTATTTTATGTTACAATCTCACAAACTGTGGTCTTCAAATACAGCAGACTCGCACCTCCTTTTCAGTTATGTATATTGGATGGCAGTCCTTTACATAAAATAATTTTTAGTTCTTTAACAGTTTAACACTTTACTTCATATATACAGGTTTTATTGCATGTGCGACAGTGTAGATCCAGATCATCCAGCACATCTGTGTCTGATCAGGAACAACACTGTGCTTTGGTCAAAAATAACCTAATGAATCAAAAGGTGGACAGCGTAAATCCTGATTAGACAGATGTGCTGGCTGATCTGGATCTACACAGTTCTTTCTTGGATAACAGCCAAATAAAAGAGCTAAATAACCAGGCAAATAATTGGCAATCCTCATATTATAACAAAGTGAGCTTATATAATAACCATTTTGTTTTTTGACTAAGTTGCAAATTAGTAGTCATTTAATTAAAGTAGGTTACCTATGTGTGCTCGGTTTGAAATGAATAGCCGACTCTCCCAGTTCTCCAGCCCTACAGCTTCAGCCTGCTTAATCTCGTCCAGTAACTGTTGAATATGTATCACACATCCATTTCCTGAAATACATGTTTATTTCAATCAGAACATTTTTTCCACTTTCGTTACACAGGCACCTGTCCCTCTTAAACAAAGCAGTTTTCCGTAAATTTCATAGAATTTAACTGTCAAATAAATGAATCTCATTTCCCTTTAGAGGGATTATATCCCCATTTTCCCCCACCTCCACAAGTAGGAAATGGGCCTCATACCCAAGCAGTAAACACTTTTTTTATGTTGGAGTTCTCCTAAAATCGGCTAAATGCAACCAGTCAATCAGCAGTTTAACCAAATTCTTTTTCCAAGTGCATAAAGGAGCCTTACACAAGAGCTTTTGAACATTCATGTGCCGAGTATCAGAAGTTTGACAAGTTTGATGGAAGAAGGCTAAGCAGTGGGCAAAAAGTTTAATAATATTTTTAGAAGAATGACCTTGGTCAGATAAAAAGACAGATAGATGTTCAATGAACTAAATAATCCACTTCGCAATCCCTATAAACACTGCTGTATATTACTATTTTCAACTATTATGTCACGTTTTAAATGCATGGGATGCTTGTGTATTACAACAAAGACGCCGATCGCCGTAAACTTCAAACATTGCGTCCCGCTCTAATAAATCGATCAAAGAATTTTTCCTTCTACAGCTCGAAAATCATGAAATAAATCTGATGGGAGGTTGAAGGATTTCGCCGACGAGAAAATATGTCATAAGGGAGGAATGGACTGGAGGTCGGGAGAGTTAAATGCGCTGAACGCCGGAACCTGAAATCAGTTGGTGGGGACTGATAGTCGCTGTTCGAGCGAACCGGAAGTCGGGAATTAGTTAATTTTTGCACCAATGTCCGATTTGGATATTGAAATTTTAGAAACACTGGGCTAGATGCTTTTTTATCCTTGCAGTGCACAAGCGTCACTAGTAACAGTGAGAATGATAAATAAAAACAAGAGGGCCAATTGGCCCTAAATCGCCCACCTGTCAAACTTCACCTAGATATTATTTAGATAAACATATGACCAAGTTTGAAGAAGATCGGACCAAAATTAAGACCGCTAGAGTGCAGACAAGATTTTAATATAATTTTACCTAGTGACCTAGATTTCAAGGTCACATGACCCAGTTTCAAACTTGACCTAGTTATCATCGAAATATACTTTCTGACCACGCTTGAAGATCCAATCAAAATTAAGACTTCTAGAGTGCAGACAAGCTTTTTCTTTAATTTGACCTACTGACCTAGTTTGAAGGGTCACATGACCCAGTTACGAACTTGATCTAGATATCATTGAGATAAACATTCTGACCAAGTTTAAAGAAGATTGCACCAAAATGAAGACCGCTAGAGTGCAGACAAGATTTTTATATAATTTGACCTAGTGACCTAGATTTCAAGGTCACATGACCCAGTTTCAAACTTGACCTAGATATCAATGAGATAAACACTCTGACAAAGTTTCAGAAAGATCGGACCAAAATTAAGACCTCTACAGTGCAGACAAGCTTTTTCTTTAAATTGACCTACTGACCTAGTTTTAAGGGTCACATGACCCAGGTATGAACTTGATCTTGATATCATTGAGATAAATATTCTGACCAAGTTTAAAGAAGATCACACCAAAATTGAGACTGCTAGAGTGCGGACAAGATTTTTCTATAATTTGACCTAGTGACCTAGATTTCAAGGTCACATAACCCAGTTTCGAACTTGATCTAGATATCAATGAGATAAACATTCTGAGCAAAATTGAAGAAGATCGGATAAAAATTATGACAGCTAGAGTGCGGACAACAATTGTGAACGGACGACGGACGGACGAAGGGTGATCACAAAAGCTCACCCTGTCACTATGTGACAGGTGAGCTAAAAACTAAAACCCGCCCGCCCCATTTTTTTTCCAAAATTTGGATGAGAATCTAGGAATTAATTTTCTATTGCCTAAGCCTCCTACCAGGCTATTCAGCTGTTTTTGTAATATCCTATCAAAAGTTGGCTACCTACCAATGACAGCAACACAATTTGGATGAACGATACCACTTGGTAACATGTGGAATGCATATTTCTTCTTGCCAATAACGACTGTATGTCCAGCATTGTTTCCTCCCTGCAAACATTGCATCATTTAAAACTATGTTTTCTTGTGAAGAAAATAACATAAAATGCTATCATTTATTATTATAGGGAAATCATTTTTTATGGTATGGCTACAAGCCATTTGGGTGACATACGAGCCCATGCTTTTTTAAAACTTTTCTTTCAGTGACTAAATAAATGATTAATTTTGAAAATATGTACACTATTTCCTAAACTGGGATTGGCTTAGGTTCCCAGAACAGGGAGAAGTTTTTGCAATTTTAGGGAAAAAACAACTAAATGTAGGATTTTAAATTTCTGTATAAAAACATAGGGAAAAACTTCTTCCTTAGCTGAGCAGATGGGGCATTTAAAAGACTATTTTTTTCTTGTCTCCCTCTAAGCCAATCCCTGGAAAGACCAAATTCATTTATATTCAACAGTAAAATGAACCACAACCTTAACAATGGAACTTATAAACAGGCCTCCTAGCATGCCTGAACAAAAATAAAGGTTATTATAAAGGCTCCTATCTACGAAAATAAAGGCCCTTTAGTGTAAAATATTTAAAAATAAAGAGTAAATAAAGGCTATTTTTGTCGGAATTTACGTTGAAAACACACAATATATTATGTATTTTCTAAAACAATTAATTTGTATATGGAAACCCACACTCTAAAACCAGAGGTATCGGAAATAGGCATGTTTGATATTATCAAATACTGTTTAAATTACACAATCATTATAATTGATTCACAAGCAATATCCCAATAACAACACTTAAAATGGGGAAGAAATACAGAAGTGCAACCATTACTTGCATTAAACTGCCAGACAGGACAAGCAGTCTGAAAAAATATAGGATTTAAGTGAAAATTACAGGCTTGTTGGCCATTTTAAAGGTTTTTCCAGAAGTTGTAAAGGTTTTAAAGGTTTGCTATGAAACTAAAGGTTTTTAAAGGTTTTAAAGGTTTCACTAGGAGGCCTATATAAATGCAAATTAATGTTATTACGGGCCTTGCTTTTCTTAGCGTTTTATTCCAACCTTAAATAACAACTGTTTGCACAATTTTTAGAGTTGTTAGTTTCCTGTAAGGACTTTTTGTTATCCATTTCTATAAAGTAAAACAAATTAAAACCAACACCCAAACACCCAAGGACAAACAAAAACTGAGTCAGGCCAATTTATAGTAGTATGACAAATGCAACCAAACATTTTTATGGATGGCCTGATAAGATCAGCCCATAAAAAATAAAGTTCTTGTTGACTTGGAGTGTAACATTGTACCAAACTATCTCTTGATCTTAAAATTCAGCTTAAAAACAAACAAACAACCTAATATCTTATCATTTTGCCACATGTAACTGTCACTTTTTTGAAACTCTTCAAATCCTGCATATATAAGTGGGAAAGGCTACACTTAGAAAACAGCCAGTTACAGTGATAGAATGCCCATGTTCAGCAATTTTAGAGTAGTTAAGGCTAAATTTCAAACACTTAATTATAATTAGTTACATATTAATTGAGAAATATATCTGAAAGTTGTAGACAGAAAGCATAATGAAATATTTCTAAAATGGCACTGGAGTCTGATATCATAAACTAAAACTCAAGACCAGTCTCAAATCTCAAGCATCTGATTGGCTGAAATGGCGACTGGTGGTCATTTCAACCAATCAGAGAGGCCCGAGATTTGAGACTGGTCTCCAACCTCAGTTTTATGATCTAGGGACCTGGACAGATGTACAATATAAAGTTATGGTACTAGATCTGTTGATTAATGAACAGATTTATAATGCTATAATGACTGACAGTATCTCCATAGCATCTTATCAACTGATTCATGAATATACTAATTAACAGAAGTATGGTAACATTTATACTGTTATTTGGCAAAGAATGCTGGTGATATAGTTGGCACAAAACCCAGTCACCTATATATCAGCTGCATGATAACAGAGCTTTGGGCAGCTCATGTAAGTGATTAAAGATTAACTGATAAGAACTGTTCCATTTTATTCTGTATAAACCATTTGCTCCTTGGAAAGGCATTTTAATACACGGGCAAACAGTTTAGATCCAGATCAGCCAACATATCTGTGCTGTCTGATCTGGATCTACACTTCTCCTTTTGGTCAGAAATACCTAATGAATCTGAAACACATACTGTAGATCTTGTATGTGTGGCAGATTTGGATCTACACTGTTTGCCCATGTTAATATGGTGCAAACTCAAAACAGCAATAACCTTGCCCACTGAAAATTTTATGTATAAGAATATGGTGACAATTAAAAAGTAAGAGTTAAGGAGAATTCAATTTTCTTCCTCTGAAATAAGTCATTACAAAAGCTGAATTCATTCACACTGCTGAATGAAAAAAATTGCCGAGACTGTTTTTTTGGAAAGGCACAAGAAACTTGGCTCCTACTTTTACCCTTCTCCCAAACCACGCAATGAGCATTGTCTATTGACTTTGTAATCTACATTTTCTGCAACTAGAGTGCTTTAAAGTTGTTTCAGGTCAAAATTTTATCATACTATCCCAAAATGCAGCAATTATATTTCCTGATGTAAAAAAGATGATGACTAAATCTTACTGTTCAAAAATATTCATATGTTCAAGTCACATTAAGATTTGACAGGCAATATCTCATTGATTTCCAGATTTTCATTCTAGACCTGGTGCAATTTTAGAATAAGTTGAAGTCACAAATTATTATATTACTAACTAGACTTCTGCATTTTCAAGTCCGGTACAGTAAAACTAACTTTATTTACACTATGAACATGTAATTTTAAGTTTAATTTCCTTATAATTTTTGTAGAGTAACTATTGAAAACTGCATGATTTGATTGAAAATAGAGACATTAAATGATAATACTTAAAATTTTCAAAAATTTATTTTTGTAAGTTACTAATGTGGTTTTTACACAGCCAGAGGAAGGGCCTATTGACTACAATTTCGGGAGAAATAGCATGATACTGCTTCTACCTGTAATAAAAAAAATCTGATGTTAACCCTTCCCTCCACAAATAGGCATTTTTATGCATGTGCGACCAGTGTAGATCCACATCAGCCAGCACATCCATGCCCAGATGTGCTCATGTGCCGTCTGATCAGGATCTGCACTGTTCGCTTTATTATTCTTTAGGTTATTTCTGACAAAAATGCAACCAGTGCAGATCTGATCTGATGGCATGGATGTACAGGTGATCTGGATCTACGCTGGTTGCACATGCGTAAATAAGAGTATTTATGGAGGACAGGGTTAATGTATATCATGACAAGTGTGATAGTTACTAATATATGTACTTTTAATCTTCTGTTTAGCCACTAAATAACACCCCTTTAGATCAGAGTGTGACAAGCCTTAGGTATCGAAGTTTTTATATCTGTGGTTAAAATATTTGCTTGTTTTTGTTGCTACACATAGCTAGCTTTTTGTTACATCGAAGACATTGTGGGACACTCAAAATTAAAAATCAGGAACAGTCTTTCAGAGTACAGCTTAAGAATGTTCATGACCATCAAACACATGATAAATCCCTTATGCCACTTTATGGCAGATGATATCATGCGGTTGAAAACTAGCTGGTAAGTGGTATGGGTACAAGATGTGGGTTTAATTCAAAACATACTGCAAAAGGATATTTTTAAGGTATCTTTTAGAGAAAAACTAGAGTGCATAGGCAAATTTTAACTATTTACTCCATGCATACACCTTTTAATGTGTGTGAAAACTGTGCAGATCCAGATCAGCCAGCACATCTTTGACTCCTGGTCTGGATCTGCACAGGTCGCATCTTGGTCAGAAATAACCTAATGAATCTAAAAGGGAACAGTGTAGATCCTGATCTGACAGCATGGATGTGCTGGCTGATCTGAATCTACATTGTTAGTCCATGCAATAACTGTTTATCTATGGAGTAATGGGTTAAGAATGTGGACTTAATGCAAATGTAAATATAAATAACTATCATTCAGCAATTTTCCCCCAATAGTGTGTTACTGTTGGGGTGTACAAATACTCAGAAATTAGCCATATATGTTTTTTTATACCTCTTTGAAAAGACAAATCACAGTATTTTCCCCCCAAATTAAAGGGAGTGGGCCCCTTGCCCTGGTGTGGTGAGAATATCATTTCAACTAAGCGCTTTCATGAAGAATCTTGATCAACACTGAAACAGGTTTGTGGATGATTAACCCAGTATTTAACCCACTTAAATTAAGAACTATTGTTTTTATCAAATATTAAAAGATGTTCTAACATATTTTGAAGAATTGTCAAATGAACTGATATTTTTAATTCATTATTTTAGAAAATAAATAAACGTCCGAACGACCTCTAAGTGAATTACTTCCCCTGCGAACAAATGAAAAAAAATATTGTTTAGTGTATATCCTTCAGAGAAAAACAAAGATAATGACACGACTTTTTGTTATAAACGAATGTTCATGTCACGCAGAGTACACACGGACCGACAGTAAACAATGCGATGATGCAACGTAATCAAAACAAAATCACGCGGCGAACTGTTTACCTGACATCGACACACGATATCCACGTTTGCAGCCAACATGTCAACCACTTTTCCCTTTCCTTCATCGCCCCACTGTGTGCCCATGACCACCATCACTGACCGATCCGCCATCTTTGGTTTTTTATTCTGTGGGGAACCGTTTTCTATTACCCCGTTTTGGACCGATGAGGCCATGTTCCGCCGATGCTGAAAATTCGGTGAGCTATGAAAACTTGGCGCCACTAAAAGGCCACACACGCCTATGCATAAACTGCTCAGAAGGGAACCTGATTATGGTTAAGCTGGTATTAATTTGCCCTAATATTTTTGCTGTTGTCATCTTTTTTTTTCGCTTGATGTAAGTTTATTAAATTTACTCTAAACAAAGATTCATTTAAGTTGAAAAGAGAGAACAAAGTGTGGTTATAACCAAAACGGACCTCATCAAAACAGCCCCCTTATTTTTTAATGTCTTACAATGAACATTTTTTTTTTCAGTATTAAACAGTTACATTGAATAAAGCCATAAATGGCACATGTATTAACATAAACAAATGCCTGTGTTTTTTTCCGTTCGTTCCATACAACGTTTGTCAGGGGGTCCAACGTATTTGGTTTTTGCGGAAAAGTAAGTGAGGGATATGTTCTGTGCGGAACAAAATGGCGGAATATTTCGTTATTTTGTGCATTTCCGGAGATATTTTGACCTGGTAAGTAGGTTTATATCACTGTTATCGTAATATAAATACGCCTACCCGGAGGCCAGACATGTAAGCTTCACTCGGTTTTTTAACCTATGTTTGCAGAGGCCTTAACAAAAAAGTTATTGAATGTATAAACTGAAAGATTGTTTGTTTACAAAGTGAAAATAGAAGATTGTGCGACTTGAAACTGCGTTTTTAGTCAAAATATACCGTTCTTGGACCTATTTTAGCTTAATTAACACCGAGTTTTTGCATATATTTCTTCACGACGGCTTTTGCACTTTACATGGGTACTTAATGACCAATTTTTTAAAGTTCAAACACCTTAAATGTTTGCCGTGGAAGTGGTAAGCATTGTTTTGTTTGGTGCAGAATCTGAATAACAAACTTGAATGCATTAATATAAGTGTAAGTAAGACAAGAGCTGGTAACTAATGTTAATAATCAAAACAAAAGCCAATTTGTTACCCAAATACGAATGTCTCTCGTATTTGTTATGCAAATTACCTACCACATACACTTGTACCGGTATATTAGTCTGCCTCTTGATGTGTGTTCATTACATTATTACTTTTTAGTAGTACCATAGTACTATAATAGTACTTAGTAGTACTATAAATATAAAGGCGCACCTTTATATGTAAATGGTAATGGCGTCGTTACATACGTCTATTTTATTTCAGATCGGGACAATTCACGATGCCAAGATATAAGAAGAAGTCTCATCTGCATTTTGAGAAGAGGGACACAAAACGGACAATTTGAGGCACTCCATACAAACGTTTGAAGCGTATTTGCGGCACAACCACACCAAAAATGATGATTGTTTACTTGACTTGATATGTTTAAATAAATGAAGTACTATTTGGGTCAAAAGTAACATTGTACTAGTCGTTATGTGTATTAAATATATGTATATATAATTAAAAGGTTCGCTTTTATATTTAGAGTCACAACTCTATATTTCAAGGTGCAGGTCAAAATAAAGAGGTGCTCCTATATGTCCAAACAATAAAATAGAGGTGTTCTCTGAATTTAGAGAGGTGCACCTCCACACCTGGAATTAGAAATAGAGATGGCAGTTATTTTGGGACTTCCAGTACAGGTACAGCTGTCAAAAGTCTTGTCCGGTATGGTTTTCTATAATATCTTTTGAAAGCGTGAAATCTATAATCCACATTGCTCTACAGACATGAATTTGGGTTCAATAGAAAAAGAGGAAATTTTAATGCATTAATGAAAAAAGAATTTAAGAATTTGAGCCACTACTGCCGGAAGAGTAATGTGTTGAAAATTGACAATTTCAATCTTCCTACCGGACAAGACTTTTGTCCATTAGCATATAGATAAGAACATACGTATATTTGGGTAACAAATCGGCTTTTGTTTTGATTATTAACATTTGTTACCGGCTCTTGTCTTACTTACACCTAACGCATACGAGTGTGTTATTCAGATTCTGCACCGAACAAAACATGCTTACCACTTCCACGGCAAACATTTAAGGTGTTTGAACTTTAAAAAATGGCCATTAAGTACCCATGTTAAGTGCAAAAGCCGTCGTGAAGAAAAATATGCAAAATCTCGGTAATAGTTTAGCTAAAATAGGTCCAAGAACGGTATATTTTGACTAAAAACAGTTTCAAGTCACGCAATTTTCTATTTTCACTTTGTCAACAAACAATCTTTCAGTTTATACAATCAATAACTTTTTTGTTAAGGCCTCTACAAACATAGGTTGACAAACCGAGTGGAGCTTACACATCTGGCCTCCGGGTAGGCGTATTTATATTTCAATAACAGTGATATAAACCTACTTATCAGGTCAAAATATCTCCAGAAATGCACAAAATAACGAAATATTCCGCCATTTTGTTCCGCACAGAACATGTCCCTCACTTACTTTTCCGCAAAAACCAAATACGTTGGACCCCCTGGTTTGTTTCATAAAACATTATAAGTTTATTTCTCGGTGTTGATTTGTCTTTTACAGAACAGATCGAACAGAACCAAACTTTTTATATAAAATTCGCTACTTTAAAATTTATTGATTAACATGATTGGTATTGTGTTTTGAGCTTACAAAACATGTTAGTCATATATACAACGAGGCAAGGCAAAAGATTTGCAGCACATTAAATTTTGATCTTTTATTCAATTTTGCAGTTTGCGATAGTTGCTGTCAAGATTCCTTGTGAATTTTTAAGTTCAGTTTTATATGATAGCACCGTAACTGTAAATAGTAAGTAATGAAGAAACCAGCAGTATTAATAATGATATTTCATTTTCAATTGAAAAATACTTTTTATAAGTATTAATATCTTACCAGGGAGAAATGGACTTAAAAAGTTATTTTGGTCAAAACGGCTCCTTGCAATTATATTTTAAAACATTTGAGAAATTTTATAAGAAATTTTTACTAGTTCACTAGCCTAGCTGTCTATATTTCTTAAAATTATATTATAAATCGGGTTATAACTGTATCCAGTCAAAACGGCACCTAGTCAAAACGGCCCCATTCAATTGGCCTCATTTCGATCCTTCGTTCATTTTAAGAAAAGGATTGTTGGTTCAGTGTCCGCTTGCATCCATTCTGGTCAGCGTGTTCGTTTGACATTGTAATTGGTAGAAATACACGACTTAATTGGCGTTTGCAAAAACTGAAGCGAGGAAGATAACAGTTCTGAAACAACTTTATTGTTTCCATAAAATGTGATTCTCATTTCTATCTTCGCTGTTATATAAGGAAGAAGTATTATGTTTGGAAGACAATACTATTAATTCTTTACAGATTGTTCTTATGATAATTATACTTCATGGACCCGTCAAGACCTTATCCAGGCGCTCACATGTTTATTGGATAATATTTATCTGAGATTTGGTACCTCTATTTATAAACAAGTAATAGGCATTCCAATGTGTACTAATTGTGCACCCCTTGTTGCTGATCTGTTTTTATACTGTTATGAAAGAGGCTTTATGTAATCTTTTTCTACCGAACATCAAGATGATATTATTACAGCTTTTAACAACACATCGAGTACCTTGATGATTTATTTAATATAGATAATAACCATTTTCCATCACTGGTTAATAAGATTTATCCTAAAGAACTACAGCTTAATAAAGCGAACACTTCAGAAAAGCAAGCAAACTTTCTTGATCTAAATCTGTCCATTGAAAATGGTTACGTCACTACTAAAATATATGATAAAAGAGATGATTTTAATTTTAATACAGTACGAGTAAATTTTCCGTTTTTAGACGGCGATGTTCCTCGTGCAACATCTTACGGGGTTTATATCTCACAGCTTGTTCGCTTTTCAAGAGCTTGCAACGATGGGAATGATTTCAATGAACGTAATCTTTGCATTACAGAAAAACTTTTCAAACAGGGTTATCGGTAAAATAAATTAAGGAAACCTTTTGCAAGTTTTATCGCCGATACCCAGATCTAATTCATAAATACAGTTGCAGTTTAAAATCACTATTGCAACAAGGTATTTCACAGCCAGTTTTTTATGGAGATTTAATTTTCACACTAAAGAAGACAAAAGGCAATGTTAATTTCTCCCGGTTTTTCGTAAAAACCATCTGCAAATTTAAAAAGGTTACCAACATGATATTTTACAGCGATCTGCAGGCCTGGTGATTAACCCATCTATAGTTGATCATTATGCTTACCTCTTTGGTTGCACGACGGTGGCAGGGGTTAAAGAATTTATGAAGGTTTATTGGGAAATCTTTTCTTAAAAGAACATAGAAGCTCGATTTGATTCTTTTATCCCTGTCATCGTGTTCTTGCTGATTTTACGCCAGGAGCTCTGGTCTCGGTAAGATCATTGAGTACCCGCCCTTTAGCTTTGCAATGCTATAAGCTTCTTAGGTTTTATATGTTTGTGTGCTTTAGCAACATTCTTGAGCCGTTGTGTGTGTTGGAGTCATTTCACCAAGGCAACTTGTACTTGTTTTGTGATACAAGAACCTGTTGGGGCAAGTGTAAGATTGGTGCACCATAGAACTTGGTTTAAACCCCCAGTGGCCCCCAGTGGCAATTTGTTTTGCCACTGACCGTTCCAAGGCGGTATCCCCAAAGGTTCTCTTTTTCGTTAATTGTTTGTGGCGTCCTATTTGAATTGACATACTTATAACAAACATGCTCTCTCTCTCTCTCTCTCTCCTCCCTCCCTCCCTCTCTCTCTCTCTCTCTCCCCCTCTATCTCTATCTCTCTCTTCTTTTTTCGCTGCGTGAAGTGATTGTGTTTTGTGAGTGTGGCGATTATTATTAAAACAAAGTTCTGTTGATTCCTTGTACTGTCCCTCGGATTATTGGAGGATACCTTGCAGAAACGTTGGATATTTGTATAATAGGATATCCCGTAGACTTTACTTAATGACTCTCCCTGCATTTGCTTTGTTTTATTTTGTTGAAATTATCACATGGAGTTAAGCACAAACTCTGGCTCTCTCTTCCAGTCAAAACATTAGCTCTCTTCCAGTCGCTTCTGAACAGTTTTTTTAAATTTATTTTTATAATTATTTGCCCATATGTCGGTCCACTCCAAATCATAATCATATTACTTTCGCAGTATATAATAAAACTTGAAATTGTTTCACCGATGACTGTTCCAATGCAGAAACTACTGACAGGTTATCGTTTTCGTTCATTGTTTATAGTGTTTTAATTTGAAGTTGAAGTTGACCATTTCATCAACCCATGCTTTTTGTTCTTCCTCTGTTTGTCTGTTTAAGGATGTTGTGTTTTCTGACTGTAGCTATTAATAATACGTGTATTTAACTCTCTTTTTTTTAAATGTCATCACAAACAAAACAATAGAGAACTTGATGTTTTACCGCCTTGAATGGTCAAATGAAAAACATTTCGCCACCAATGGGTATAAACCAAGGTTAAGGGTGCAAGTATAAGACATATAAAATATTCTGTATATGAGTTTTCAAATCTTATATTGGTATCAAAGTTAGCCGGATTATTATTCACATGACAATATGACAAAGTTTTAAAATGAGTTTACAATGTTATAAACGTAAGAATGTTTAATTGATTAAAGACAGTATACTTGCAGATATATTATTTCAATTAAAAAATGTGTTTTATTGTAAAAAAAGACTATTCAATTATTCACACACATAATCTTATCAAAAAATAAATTTTGTAGTTGATATTATATTTTGTTTAATTAAATTGCAGAATTGCAGTATTTTTCAAATTGTTGGGAAATATTAATCAGTACCTACGAATCATTAAATGATTTACACATTAAATGAATCGATTTATTAAATATAATAACTACCATTAATACTTGGGTTTTATTATCTCATGCGCAGCAGCTGGACCCAATGATTTGAAGTAATTTAATATCTTTTTGTGTCTTGTCACATACGTTAACCTACCCTTCCCGAGTTCTATCCTGAAATTGTTTAAGCTAAAACCAAGTAGAAATCTTATAAACTTCTTTCAGTGTATGCTGATTGTGGTTTTTTACTGGGTTATCAACTCCGATGACCTTACTTAGTAGACAGTCATCTAGTACAGAGTTGATAAATGCACCCAAATACCTAGCCCAACTAATTGTGCGCAACAAGGGCTTTTCTATATAATACGATGTCCGCCCTTCGCGCACAACCCAGTTAGCATTCAAAACAATGCGGGAAATTTTCCTTTTATGTCTATATGCCAGCGACAAGAATCCCGTCGCAACTTTTGATGGCTTCAAATAGTTTTTAAACCTTTTATATCTTTAAAAAAATACATACCTGAAAAGCTAATTCCAATTAGAATCAATATATATCTGATACTTTTTAAGAAACTTGTTCGTTTATTATGAATAAAAAACTTATAAACCTCCACACATGTCAACAGTTTTTATGTTACACCGCTAAAGGTCTACCTGACTGTAGATTATCGATTTATTGAAAGAAATCATTGGTTATCAACATGTAAACGGCATAAACAATAGTAAGTTTAAATGTATTATTTGCGGAATGTTTTTTTTTTTATTTTATTGATACTTTAGAGACTATTTATGTTTTATAACAACAGATGAACATAGCAGTGTTGAAAATTTCAAGTGGCAGTGATAAAATGGGAATTTAAAGCAGTGCGATTTCCACCACAGTTTTGTTCTTAACCGCTTGAGACGTAAAGGGCAGACATCTATAAAAAGTCAGTTTGTAAAATGGGTCTGTACTCAACAGTGGTGATGATGATGATGATAAAAGTGGTGATGTGGTTGTTATTTTTGATTATTATCATTATTACTTCAATCCCGACAAAATCGGAACAGTTACAATCTAGCAATATTTAGCGATAGTAGTGTAGAGCCTGTAGTAAGATTGACTGTCAATGTCATCTATTTTTAGAATTAACCCAATGGCAGCCATGTTGGCTGGAAGTTCGCGGAGAATCCCGCAAATATTTTGCCGTTTCGCTAATTGTGAACAATACTTACGGACAACAAAGGTATAAATGTTGTCTCTATTTCTATCATGAACGATTTCCACTTTATCCGGCTTCTTTCATGCCGAGAATTTTAAAATCTGCAATAATATTACCCCGCCCACTCATCTGTAACGTTTCGTCAATGTCAAACATCGAAGATCTAACAGTAAGATCTGTCTTGCAGATATGAAAAATATTTGTTGTTAGCGCACACTACTGTACGTTTTTTTATAAGATTTATTGTTATATTTCAGTTTCGACCTGTGTCAGTGCAAGGGAAGACCAGTCTTAGTAAGTAAACAAAAGGAAAATTACAGAATCCCTCTTTAGAAAGAGGCTTCTGATACAATGAAACAACCTAAAGTTTATGATTTCAAAATTTTACTATCTTTATTTCAGATACACAAAAGCAGTTCAAACTAAACACATTTATTGCCCACTACTTGATGAAACACATCAAATGATCCATGTTCCATAACTGTTATATTTAAATTTTGTTCAAAAGTGCAATTCTACTCATCCCTGGCAGTGTCTGCGTCCATTTCAAACTTACCAATACTATAATAATGGTTTGCATGCACTTCCATAACATAGTCTTAGAAATTGCTTAAAATATCATCTTTAAAATTGCAACAGGTATTTGTTAACATAATTTGCATCACATCCAACAAGTTCCATAACTCTCCTACAAATAGTTTCAAACTGATAACCAGTTCAGGGCTTGAGGTAATCCAGGGTTGGGCGGTAAATACCACCCCCGGTATTTACCGGTGGTATTTACCGGTATTTACCGCCCTGGAAAATACTCCCCAAAGTGGCAAATACTGGCAAATACTACTCAGATGAGTTTTTTTGCCTTAAAATACTGCAGAAATCTTAACTTAGTTGACTGTTATTAATGTATAATCATAATAATAATTAAATTACTCATATATTTTAATTAAATTTCATATCAGGTTATCACTTTAAGCACTTTAAAGTAAAAATAATTCTTACAGAATTGTCTTTTTTTACTCTAAGAACCAAAAATACAGCAGGTAAGAAATTAATGCTGATCCACCTGTGCACCTGGCTATTGACACAAGCAAGGCCATAATGTCTAGTCTATTAAAACAACATTACAGGGGGCTGAAATAGCCAGGGGCAACAAAGGCAATCTCACTAAAGTCAGATCTAACAAAATGCTAGATCTGATGACGGCCCGCAGACACCGTACATAAGTAATAGCGGTTTTCCCAATTACTATTTTTAGAAACTGTCAACAAAGGAATCATGATTTATTACGCTCGCAAAATGATCTGAAGATGTCATTACATTAGAAATGAATGCAATACGACTTAAACACATATATCTCCAGTAAATTATGTCTTACGAAAGCTGTCGACACTTCCCATGGTTCAAAATATTATTTCTACTTTCACTTTTGCGATTTTGTAGGCGACAATCTGATTGGTTCAAAGGGTTAGTGATAAAAACACGTTTTATTTCCTCGTCGTCAGATCCTGATAGCGTAGCGTTTTTCAGGAAATGATTTTAATCAGATTGCAACAAAGGCAACAGTAAAGTGTCATAAATAACCTATACAATTTGTCTAGGTGCAAGTAAGTGGTTGTGTATTGGTGTGACTGCAGAAAGCTGCCAAACTGGTGTTCTGTTACAGGTATCTTAGGGGGACAGAAGAGATTGACTGGTAGACAGAGGCTTCTTTGTATCGAAACATTATTTGTTATTGTATTCATGTATATTTATTGTAAGTTGTGTACATTACTTGTTTATAATTAAAATTAACCCTCTAAAATGCTGACTCCATTATTGTTAATAATTGAAATTTGAATTTGTCCATATGCTGACTATAAGGGATACATTGTATTGTATAAATTCCATGGATGGTCAATTCAAATGACCACTTGTTCAGTACTTAAATTTTTATTTATTATGGATAAAGTGATAAAAGTGTTAAACTTAAGTACAAATATAATGGCAATTAATGGGTAAACTTGAAATTATCTATATGAATGCTGATAATAGATAATATTGTATAAATTCCAGACTGGTAAATTCAATTGACCAGTATTTGCCAGTAATTGCCAGTATTTGCCGGTAAATACCGCCGGCATGGACAATACTCATATTTGCCGGCATTTTGCCAACCCTGAGGTAATCTCAAAGAGTGTCAATACAATACAGATGAAATTGCAACAAAACACCACTAAGTTATTTGCATTTTCATGGCTGCTTATAAACAGACTCAATTCAATCTTGCCTGAATATTTTCATGTATTGTCACCTTAGTGCAAAAACAGTACAAGTACTATTAAAATAAGAAACACTGTTTTTTGCACTACGGTGATAATATGGATTGTTATGTTTTAGGTTAGTTCCAAGGTTTCTTTCATCTGCTGCTATTGTTACCTTCTTTTATGCTTCATTGAACATGTGGTGTTATTCTTTTTCTAATACTTGTATTGTTTGGTGTAAGCTGTCTAGGCAGTCTATTGACCCAAAATTAAAACCGATCAAATATTGTAAATAAAGCAGACATGGGGCGAATTAAATTTTAATGCTAATGCATTAATAATGCATTACTTTTTGGCAGTAATGCAAGGTAATGATTAATTCAACAGATTTAGCATTATTTTAATGCTAATTTAATGCATTACCTTGCCAAAATGCCGTAATGCTTAGCATTATTGAGCATTAATTGGATTTTGTGTACTATTAGATTTTGTTGATTCATTTACATATATACATGTATTTTAATAGTAACTTTTTAATGCAAAGATGCTCTAAATATTTAATATGTTATTAGTCTATTACATATCTCATTTATAGCAAGAGAAAAACATGATTATAACAGTTTAGTGTTTTGATATGGGTTCACTATTAGTAAAACAAGGTACAGACTATAAGAGTCAAGCCTTTTCATCAGATTGTTGTAAAGTTTTAACATTTTTTTATTATTTAACCTCAAGTTCTTAAGCTGAGTTGTCTTAGAAAATGCTCAATTTAAGACAAATGAATAGCAAGAAATCTATAAAGCTTTGTCAACAAATACAGCACATTTCAATCATTTCACTGTACACATTGATTTGGACAAGATATTTCCCATCAATTGTCAAACACATATATTCCTGAAAATGTTACTGGTAGACATTTAAAGTTCAGTGCAAAATACCAAAAAATGTTGTTCTGAAATAAGATAGCATCGAAATCAACTCAAACTTTCAGACTTGTACAAATCTCTTACATTCACTCACATGAAGTTATGTTTTTAACTATTTATTTATTTACTTACTGATTCAGTGTCATTGTAAAATTATTTGAGGCTATGTCAGATTTCAGGAAATTGGCATGTAATGCAGATGCAGGTGACATAATAGTTGACAGTTTAATCCTTTGTCAATACTACACACTAAATGTGTGAAAAACAGCAATAAATCAAAGATAAAAGTGTGTTAAAAAGCTAAAGCTATACTAATCTAAATGTACTGAGAATTGTTTTGTTGTAAGTTCTTGAGGTGTCACTTTAGATCTTCACACTTTCAGATTGATACTTTGTATATTAAACTTTGGGTTGTTGTTTTTGGAAGATAATATATTTTGTACATAATATTATACTGATTGTTGACTTTTTATTTATTGTCTGTTCACTTGTGAATAAAAAAATAGTTAATTTAATGCATTACTTTTTGATATAATGCTAATTTAATGCATTACTTTCTCAGAGTATAGTAATGCTAATTTAATTTAATGCACAAATTTAACAAATAATGCTAATTTAATGCATTACTTTTAAAAATAATTCACCCCATGTCTGAAATAAAGCATGTTTATATATTATTAAGCAGGAAAATCAAATCATTTATATTGTTTCTGTATTTACATCGGAGAAGGTGAAATCTTAAAAAAGTTAAGAAGTTAAAAAAAAAGTATTGTCATCGAGTAGTATTGTATAAATGGTCAGATTTGTTTAAAATTTAATCAAGCTTAAAGTATTTGTGAAACAAAAATAACCAACTTCCTTAACTCCATTGATATGTATACAATCAATATGACCTCCTTAACAGACATTGTTGTATTTGATTTCTCATTTTACTTACAGGTTCAGATGCAAGTAGACATTTGCTACCTGTAGCAGGGCTAAGAAGGTAAGAAAATGTCTAACTTCGTGGTCTTCTTTATAAAAACATCAATTTAATGGTACATGTAGTTACAGAGGGTTAACTGCTGGAAAATAATATAAAACATTAAATTCAGGATTTATGGGTTTTAATTAAATTCATTAAGTTCATATCCAAGGTGTTTTAAATCTTTTAGCCCCCCCCCCCCCCCTAAAAACAATTTTGCTTTCAATAAGTAACATTGATTTCCAAATATCCTGTCCAAGAATTGAACTTCTGAAAGAAACTATGTATATGACTAAGGATTGACATCAGTTGTTTAAATATGGATGTAACTTTTCTTATAATACAAGAGAAACCTTACACATGTTACTTTTCATACTTTACAGTGAGAGAAGTTACCAATGGTATTGTGATGTACATCAAAATGTGAGGAACTTTCACACTGGAACCATACTGTGTAAGTTCTTTTTTATGTTCCTAATCCCAGAGGGCTTCTAGAGATAAACAGAAATTTAACTGACCAGTCACAACAGCATGTAACCAAGAGGTAGTTTCCATTGAACTGTTACCATGCAAGCATATACAAGTAATATGTCTTGAAAATTATTAGAAACCACCGGAGAAGAACTTCTTTAAATCTTTATCTAGGGAATACTTTTGTTAAATTAAGACTAGATACTGTATACTGACCAGTAATAAATATCATGATTGATCATTTAATGGATGGAGGTTTAAGCTTTAAAACAGTTGACAAACTTAAAGTGCATTGCATGAATGATTTTTAGAAGTCCTGTAGTACATGTTGTGAGAAATTTTAGGTGATGTGCAGACTGTGAAATGTCCTCCATTTGCCGAGTCTATCACAGAGGGAGACATCAGGTGGGAAAAAGGTCAGTGATACATGAGCTTTTAAGAAGCTTTACTTCACCGTCTTTTCAAATACCCACACAGTGTAAATTTTTATAAGTAACACCTTTTAATTAAAATGTTGCATCATTACTGCATAATAAGGCCTATGACTCAACACATCGTGGTTTATGCAAAATCCTTATTTTATTTCGTAAGATAAGTGCAAGTGTAATTTTATGTTAAATTGATAAATTGAATAGAGAAAACTGTTTAATATATTAACACAATTTATTGATTTTTAATGGTTCTTTGAGCCAATTACTGAAAATATAAATGAGTCCCATTCACCTTTAATTCTTAACCCTTGGGCAATAATTGTAGATCCAAATCGGCCTGGGTTGAAGGTTATAAAACTGAGTTTGGAAACCAGTCTCAAATCTCAAGCATCTGATTGGTGGAAATGGCGACCAGTCGCCATTTCAGCCAATCAGATGCTTGAGATTTGAGACTGGTTTCCATGCTCAGCTTTATAACCTTGGGCACTGTACAGCAGACTGATCCTACATTAAACATCACCTTTTGGTCAGAAATTATCAAATATAAAATGCAACAGTCTAGATCCTGATCAGACTATATGGATAGACTACACATATATATTGATGTGCTGGTTGATATGGATCTACGCTGGTCACCCATGTGAATAAAACAAGTTTGTATAGAGTAGAGATTTAAGACTACATGATGATTGTTTTGCAGCTGTTGGAGACACTGTGAAGGTGGATGAAGTGTTAGCAGAGGTTGAAACTGACAAGGTACCCCAATCATTTATTATGACAAGAATAACTGCAAATTTACCTTTTTTTGTTACAAATGGTTCTTAAATTTGTAATTCCAGATTTACAATAATAAGTGGCTAAGTTAGAGTGTAACAGTGACCTTGTTACAGCATAGTAAGTTGGTCATAGTTGGTCATAGCTGTAATAGGTGTGAATTTTCAACTGATTTTAATGATCTGACATTTTCAAAACCTTTCTAACTCTGCAACTTTCTCAATAACAACTATTGGATTATTTTGTGAAACGTTTACAACATGTTGGCCATGAGATCTGTACCCAAGATCATCAAACTAAGATTGGAGACCTGTCTCAAATCTCAATCATCTGATTGACTGAAATGGCAACCAGTAACCATTTCAGCCAATCAGATCCTTGATATTTGAGACTGGTTTTCATTATCAGTTTTAAAATCTTTGGGGCAGTACACAATATTGCTGATAACGGCTGCTTTAGGAAAACCACATCAGCACACTGACAGGCAACAGAAATCTTCAGCCAAATAAATACTGACCCTTATGTTGTTATTTTCAGACCTCAATACAGATTCCCAGTCCAGTGGCAGGTGTGATAGAATCATTGCTGGTTAAGGATGGAGATACTGTTGAGGCTGGGGCAGCCATATGTAAAATCACAGTCGGAGGTAAGTGCAGTCTCACAGACAGATCTTTGGGCTTAGGCTCAAAATTATACAACATGAAATAAGTAGGAGTAAAGGCATTTATTTTCTGGAATTTTCTTGCTTGTGACACACTATGATAAAGGGGGGGCTTATGCAACCACTGTAAACCCAGACCAGCCTTTGAATTGTCAGTGTCGAGAAAATGGATTAACATAGATTCCTTCAGAAACTTGTTTCCATATTCTCATACCTAATTGTGACTATGTATGTTTATGTACTTGAAACATGCTATATGGAAAATAAGTCTTGTTTAAACTAATTGACAATGTCTGATCATAACTGTTAACCATTTAGTCAGAGTAGCATTCTTAATTCCTGTAAGAAACGTTTAAGAACTTTTTTGGAGTGTGTAAGTGTGCAGTTTGGTCGGGATCTTCAATTATTGCCTTATGATGGGTCACACATATTTATTTAGCACACATTTATTTTTATGCAATTTCGAAGTCTACATGCATGTGCTATGAAAATTCACATCATTTAACCCTTTACTCCATGGTATATCTTCATTGAGCAAACAGTGTAGAACCAGATCAGCTGGCATTACCATGCCATCTTACCAGAATCTACACTGTTTGCTTTCTGATTCATTCAGTTATTTCTGACCAGATGATCATGATCAGTGCCCAAGGTTATAAAACTGAGCATGGAAACCAGTCTCAAATCTCAAGCATCTGATTGGCTGAAATGGCGACCAGTCGCCATTTCAGCCAATCAGATGCTTAAGATTTGAGACTGGTTTCCAATCTCAGCTTTATAACCTTTAGACAAGATGTGCTGTGATATGGATCTACACTGTTCACAGATGCCATTAAAACCCATATATATGAAGTAAAGGATAAGCATCATTATTTTATACAAAATGTTTTTGATAATCTCGTACACTAACCAGATTGTCTTTCGATTGTTAGATTGTACATCATTGATACCGATTTATCTGATCTTTACCTAGCTGGAGGAGCAGCAAAACCAGCAGCTCCTGCAGAACCCACACCCGAGAAACCTAAAGAAGCACCCAAGCAAGCACCACCACCACCTAGAAAAGATGCTGGAGCCTCAGGACCCATTCCAACCTCCCCACCCCCAGCACAGCCTCTTCCCACTGGCCCGATGACATCCACCCCAACCTCTGCTGTTAAACCAAAGGCAGCTGCTTCCTCAATCCCCATGGGAGATATTTCTACAAGTGGTGGTCGCGGAGAAAATAGGGTATGATCTTTTAAACTATTTTCAGGTGCCAGATTACAAGCTTTTAAGTAGACTTGTTTACAACCAATCAAGAGATCAAGAATGCCATCTTCCAGAGGTACAAATCTTGGAAGATTTTTATTTCCAAATGTAATATGCATATCCGCAATTGCCACACTCAGAAAGCACAGCCCCCATGCAGCCGAGAGAAGAGAGGAAAAGATAGCATGCATTTATTATAACTTTAACCTCAAATACGAATTAAGACATGACAAACAATGGACAAAAAGTGAGCAAACAAGGGCAATTTAAGATTCTCTCTTTTATATTGTTTTGTGTGCAGGTTCTGTGAAGTGGGCATTTCTTTAGATGTTTTCTGTCATTTCAGGTAAAAATGAACCGAATGAGGCAGAGGATTGCACAGAGACTGAAGGATGCCCAGAACACATGTGCTATGTTAACTACATTCAATGAAATAGATATGAGGTATTTTCAATAATTATGTTGTTGAGCCCACTTGCGGAGAGCTTAACTTAGTTGTCAGATTGGCAGTTCGGTGTATGTATATGCTTTAGTTTGTGTGTTAGTGGGTAGTAAAATGAAGTACAATTGGTTTGTGCCTTTATTACTGTCAGAATTCTGTGTAAAATTTATGTATACTCAGGGGATAAAGAAACACTGCTTGACATTATTTGCAATATCTTGGGAATGCATTGATCGAAAGCAATGAAAACTTGCCAAGAAACTCCCTTGATTACAGTCTATGTGGTACTGTATCGAATGTCGCATTATGGGATTGCGTAACGATGTATTCTGGGCAAAGGGTAAACAATAAAAACTTTAGTCATCTTCAGAGTTTACCCTCTGTTCCATTATCTCTCGAGAATATTTTTAGCTGGTACATGATAATTTATTAAACTACTAAGGCCGCAAACTTATTTTCAGTGTTTAAAATCTGTTAGCAATACTTAACTATTAACATGATGTTTCTATACAGTGTTTGCTCCATTTGGTTAAGATCATTTGAAACTCTTGAAAGTATACAGTTGATGTGTTTAATGAAATTAATAAATCTATTTATTTGCTATTTCAGCAATGTGATGGAAATGAGAACTAAATATAAAGATGCCTTCCTCAAAAAACATGGTTTAAAACTTGGCTTTATGTCGGCATTTATGAAAGCATCGGCATACGCTCTTCAGGACCAGCCGGTGGTTAATGCTGTTATCGACGATCTGGAAATTGTATACAGAGACTATGTTGACATAAGTGTAGCAGTTTCAACGCCAAAAGTAAGTTAAAGTGAGAAGTCTTAAGCCATTGTGAAAGAGCAAAAGTTTGAAGGCAAGGATCAATGTTTAGTGTTTGTGAAAGTTCTCTGTATGGATTTAATATTAGTGCTTTCTTTCATTTGAACAGCAATGGATTAATTGATGATTCTGTGACAGGTAAGTATGAATGAAAGGGTAAGTATTTTCTGTAATAATGGGCCGAAGTATCATACCTTGGGTGTTTTTATGCCATTCTTTAGTCTTTGGCTCCTTGCTTGTGCAGTCACCAAATTTTTATTTTTGAGGACATTCCCTATTAATTTTGAGGTCACTATATCAAAGGCCAAGTTCACAAAATCAAGAAGTGCAAAAAGCTAGCAAGTTGAGATGCTAACTTGTACAGTGGCCAAACTTGTATGTGGATAGCTTTTGCAGTGTGGATGAACCTTTTTAATTTTTAGGTCAGAGGTCAAGGCCTGGGAATCAAAAATGAAAACAGCTTGTATTGACAATAACTCGACAATGTTTTTGCCTAGTCATAAAATCTTAAAAACGCCCTTGATAGGAGAATGACTTGAAAGAAAATTTTCTGCATTTTAGAGGACCTGTGCCTCACTGTATTGTAATCCTTGTCCATATTGAGGATGTTTTTAGCTCACCTGTCACATAGTGACAGGGTGAGCTTTTGTGATCACCCTTCGTCCGTCATCCGTTCACAATTGTTGTTCGCACTCTAGCAGTCATAATTTTTATCCGATCTTCTTCAAACTTGGTCAGAATGTTTATCTCAATGATATCTAGTTCAAGTTCGAAACTGGGTCATGTGACATTGAAATCTAGTTCACTAGGTCAAATTATAGAAAAAGCTTATCTGCACTCTAGCAGTCTCAATTTTGGTGCGATCTTCTTTAAACTTAGTCAGAATGTTTATCTCAATGATATCTAGGTCAAGTTCGTACCTGGGTCATGTGACCCTTTTAACTAGGTCAGTAGGTCAAATTAAAGAAAAAGCTTGTCTGCACTGTAGAGATCTTAATTTTGGTCCGATCTTTCTCAAACTTTGTCAGAATGTTTATCTCAATGATATCTAGGTCAAGTTTGAAACTGGGTCATGTGACCTTCAAAACTAGGACACTAGGTCAAATTATAGGAAAAGCTTGTCCGCACTCTAGCGGTCTTAATTTTGGTTGGATCTTCTTCAAACTTGGTCAAAATGTTTATCTCAATCATATCTAGATCAAGTTTGAAACCGGGTCATGTGACCTTGAAATCTAGGTCACATTATAGAAAAAACGTGTCCGCATTCTAGCGGTCTTCATTTTGGTGCTATCTTCTTTAAACTTGGTCAGAATGTTTATCTCAATGATATCTAGATCAAGTTCATAACTGGGTCATGTGGCCCTTAAAACTAGGTCAATAAGTCAAATTAAAGAAAAAGCTTGTCTGCACTCTAGAGATCTTAATTTTGGTTGGATCTTTTTCAAACTTGGTCAGAAAGTATATCTCAATGATATCTAGGTCAAGTTTGAAACTGGGTCATGTGACCTTGAAATCTAGGTCACTAGGTCAAATTATATAAAAAATCTTCTCTGCACTCTAGCGGTCTTAATTTTGGTTGGATCTTCTTCAAACTTGGTCAGAATGTTTATCTCAATGATATCTAGGTCAAGTTTGACAGGTGAGCGATTTAGGGCCAATTGGCCCTCTTTGTTTCTTGTGAAGTAACCAACATTTTCTCAATTCTAGTTCAATAGTGGTTGTTAAATAGTAAAGAAGATTTACTCCGGATAGGTAGAATCAAAAAAGGGAAATAATTACTACATTACCCAGGCTGGAGTTACAAAGTAAATCTCTGTCATGGAAATAAAATTATGCTCTGGACAAAAATCTTGGTGGGGGATATGCAAGACACATGCTGTCAAACAGTACTGTCCTGATGTTTCATCATGAACAAGATATAAAAATAAACATAATTTTCTCGTCAGTATAATGATATCTGATTCTGAAACACACCATAACAGAATGGGGCTAAGAAGCTTTGCAATAAATGAAGACTGATCAAATTACTGACTAACATGGTCGAAAAAGGATATATAGAAAAGGCTGAAGGTTATAAAGCTGAGATTGGAAACCAGTCTCAAATCTTAAGCATCTGATTGGCTGAAATGGCGACTGGTCGCCATTTCAGCCAATCAGATGCTTGAGATTTGAGACTGGTTTCCATGCTCAGTTTTATAACCTTGGGCACAGTTCCCAAGATGTATGAAGAATGCTTTTCTAACTCGATAGTAACTAGTGTAGACTCTGATGTGCAAGCTGATTTAGGTTTACAATGGTTTATATGCCATAAGCCTCACAAGTGCTGTTGTTTCCAGAGAATTTCTATGGTTTGAAAAAGTGGACATGTTGTAGATATTCGCTTGTAGATTTGGTTGAATTTTTTTTAACCATAGAGTAAACGATTAAGGGTTAATTAAAGCCAAGGTCACAGTGACCTCAAGTTCACAATTAAGTTCTGATGAATAAATCAAACTGAAAACTGGTTTGATTTAGACTAATCCAAGTTGATTTTAAGGTTATTCATAGTCAATAAAGCAATTTTTAGGTTATTCATAGTAAATAAAGCATCCCCCTCTATTACATGTATGGTGCCAGTCCAATAAAGGGCAAAGTTATTGCAAAAATAAACCTGGATTTGTTAAGGATATTCCCATACTATTTTCACGCCTCTTGCCTTATTTGAAGCACATGCACACACGCCTATTGTTAACTGATTATCATTAGAGCCTATTGTTGATGGATGTGACAAGGTATTAGCAGATTTTCTTTACTTTTTAGTATTTTACAGTAATTTCAATTTATGCAGATTCTTGCATTTTGATGCAAGCAAATTTGATTTTGACCACTTTTGACCCCACCTATTCAGAGCTTGGGGTCGTTTGGATGCAAGTGATTTTAGGAAAAGTAGTCAAATTTTGCAAGAATAAAAATAAATATTGTGTCTTTTTGCATTTTTCATAATTATGAAGTACATGTAAATACTTATTTGACCCTTGAAAATAAATTAAAATGAACTTTAAACTATTTTATAAATAGTTAAGTTTACAGAAAACAAGATGTGACTCGTGTGGATCTGATTATGACCCCTTGAAAATTCCCAACATGAGTCTGATGACCCCTGGTTTTCAAAATGTATTGAAATCCCTGATTTTACTTCTGTACTGTTTATTAACTTTGGCGCCAATATTTGATTTTTGATCTACATCCAAAATTTGCTGATTTTCCCAAAATTATGGATAAGCACTATACAAAAATACACTGTTAGCACAACAGAATATGGCAAAGTTTTGATGCAGACATTTGAGTTGTTTTCTGAACTAATAAATAATGATTACTCATCATATTTAACACAGATCATATAAATGCACTGTGTACTGTACTGTGCCCAAGACCATAAAACTGAGTCTGAAGACCAGACTCAAATCTCAAGCATCCGATTGGCTGAAATGGCGACTGGGCTTGAGATTTGAGACTGGTATTCAATTTTAATTTTATGATCTTGGGCCCTGGGTTGAAGGTTATAAAACTGAGCATGGAAACCAGTCTCAAATCTCAAGCATCTGATTGGCTGAAATGGCGACTGGTAGCCATTTCAGCCAATCAGATGCTTGAGATTTGAGACTGGTTTCTAATCTCAGTTTTATAACCTTGGCACCTGGTTAGTAACAGGTACTTGTAAGAAGTAACACTGTTTACAAACATACCCAGTAAACACATTTTACAGGTCTTTCTTCAAAATTGTTTCCATTAATCCATGTATCTTTGGGGGCATTTGTCACAATCTGCGACACTTCTTGTTGTAATTTCTAACACCAAACCAGCCAGAGAAATTTGAAAAATTGTTAAGTATGTTGGTAGATTGTGCTGTCTGATCAGGATCTACACTGGCCACTTTTAGATTGATTAGATTATTTCTGATCAAGAAGCAAACAATGTAGATCCAGATCTGATGGCACATACACTGGTCACCCATTCGGTAAAAAAAGCATATCCATGGAGTAAAGTGTTAAGTTTGCAAGTCTTTTAACTCTACAGTTACATCATTACTGGATGGCTAAGTAGTTATATTTATACACTTTTGTTTCTGTAATAGGTATTGCATAGCAATACATACAAACTTAACCCTTTCCACCATATATACACATTTTTACGGGTATGACACCAGTATTGATACATTTACGTGTGATCAGGATTTGACTGGTCACATTTTGAATGAATCTAAAAGCAAACAGTGTAGATCCTGATCAGATGGCATGAATGTGACAGCTGATCTAGATTTACACTGTTCCCCCTCACTGCAAAGGCGTACATATGGGGGTTAATGCACACAATATTAAGAATATGAAAGTAGATAGAAGATTACAGTTTTACATGTATATCCAAAAAACACATATTACCTTTCTTCTTTACGATGAAAATAAAAAAAGAAAACTCATTAAAACATGTTTCTTAAATTTTCAGGGCTTAGTAGTACCTGTGATACGAAATGTGGAAAGTATGAATTATGCTGAAATTGAAAAAGCCATGAGTGAAATGGGAGAAAAGGTAACATTTTCTGTCACTTTACACAAGTAAGACCTACTGAGATAAACCTTAGGAGCTGTGGGACCTCTCAGCAAATGTCAGTTTAGTCCATAGCACAGCATTTCAGTTTCCACTCTGCCTATTGTTAACAATAATTGTTACTACATAAAAATTCCTCATTAATACCACTCCGCTATTTAGACCACCTCATAATAATAAACCACAATTTTTATTTCCCTGTAATGTTTTTATATTGCTTTCTACCCCAGAATGAAACCACCCCATTATTAGGACTACTTAATTCCAGTCCCTGGAGTGGTCTAAATATGAGGGTTTCACTGTACAGATTCTAGGTTTCTTGAATCAGAACTGTACTTTCTTATGCAAAAACATCTATTGTATGAAATAATATATGAAACTTATTACTTGTCATAACTCCATTTTGAAGAGTGTTATTTTTGGATAATCATCTAACAAAAACAATGTATGAAAATTATTACTTTCATAACTTCATTTTGAAGACTGTTATTTTTCAATATTTTATTGCATGAACCAAGCCTTTGAAACGTGTCAAAACTGGAAGTTGTTTATTTCTTACAGGCTCGAAAGGGAGATCTAGCAATAGAAGACATGGACGGTGGCACATTTACTATCTCAAATGGGGGTGTATTCGGCAGCATGTTTGGAACACCAATCATCAATCCCCCGCAGTCCGCTATCTTAGGGATGCATGCGATCTTTGATAGACCTGTTGCAGTCAATGGCAAGGTGAGTGGCTTACATATATTTATAATGTAAGCATGGAAATATGATTGTAACTATTTTAATGCCCCCAATAAATGGATATGTAGTTGATGGTGAAGAAAGATTTTTTCCTGCAACCATTTTTACCAGAGTTATGGTCCTTTGTAACAATTGTTGTTGTAGCTGTGGGAGCATCAGTGACCGGTAGACACAGTCTAGTTTGGAATTTACTTTATATATTGATTGAACAGCAGATAGTATACTATTTTATTCTCGATCTGATAAGAATGGAAACTTATAATAATTTTATTCTCGATCTGATAAGAATGGAAACTTAATAATAATCTCGTAACTGAATTACAATTAACTATAGACTTTAAAATGTTTCCATTGTTATCTGAGCATATAGAGAAACTTTTGGCTACTATCACTTAATTTTATTTTTATCCCTCTTTATCGATGCCATAAACAAAGTTGACAGTTATGAGATTATTAGATCACAGCAATTACGAATGCAAAATTATTTTTTAATCATTTTTACTGGATAGTCTTTCAGTATAATAAAACAATTAATGGTCTCTTGAAACTTGGAAGGGTAAGGATATATTAACTGTGCTATTTGACTTAAAACCCCTGGCCTACACTTCTGGTCAGCTGACATACGGACTGGCAACACATCCTCGCGTAACCATTTTATATTTCTAAACCCTTTACTCCATAGATGCAACTTAAATGTGTCTTTTATAAATAGGAGAACAGTGTAGATCCATACGTGCCATCTGATCAGAATCTAAAGTGTTTGCTTTCAGATTCATTAAATAATTTCTGACCAAGAAGAGACCTGTTCTGATCCAGATCAAAAAGCACCAACTGATCTGAATCTTCACAAGTCACACAAGCCATAAAACCTGTATGTTTGGAGTAAAGGGTTAAATTCTAGTAATCTGCTGAAAAAAAAATTGTGTGTATTTTTCAGGTTGAGATACGTCCGATGATGTATGTGGCCTTGACCTATGATCATAGACTTATTGATGGCCGAGAGGCTGTAACCTTCCTTAAGAAAATCAAGTCATCAGTAGAGGATCCCAGGAACATGTTGCTAGATATGTGATGGAAATAGTGTTTTAACTTAGGTTTACACAAATAGGATTTAAAAATTTACTCTAATAGGATTCTGAAAAAAATGCATACATGTATAAAAATGGTGCCAAACTGATTTTCTATGGCATTTCTGGGTTATGCTAATGTTTTGGTGCATACTGTGTGCAGTTTTTATCAAAGTTAAATCAGGTGACTCATGTCGATATTGTGTATTGTTTTTGAAGATGAAATTTAGAGAGTTCAAAATGACAGTTTCTTTGTTATTATATACGATAGAGCTATTTCCATGTATTAAAACTTACAGATCTGTTAAATGTTTATATTATTACATGAAAAACTTGTGTGTTACATGGCATATTTTCAGGAGATGTCTGATTTTCAGATTTATTTTTACCTGTAGCGTATGTTCATTATACCATTAAAGCATTACTTCTCAAGTTAAGCCTGATGATATTGGGAATTGACTCATATTTATAAACTGTTCAGACCGAATGTCATCCAAGAATTTAAATTTGAGATTGAATACAAGTCTTTAGTCTTAAGCAGCTGATTGGTTGAAAGTGAGTTCCATCTCTTAACTGACCAATCTTGAGCAGTAGTTTAGTATTGAAACCAGTCGGCAAATCAACATTGTTTCAGAGTATTTACTGCATGGTGCTATTGCCAAAGGTACAGAAAGTCTGAAGATTACTGTTACGGATCTTATACCTTTACTCCATCTATATATATATGCCTTTTACTAGTATCACATAGGCATATTTTCACAGAGTAGCGGGAAAGGACTGAAGATCTGATATTAATAAAATTAGTTTTTAATACGCTGATACTTTTAACTTACTAGTAAAAATATTCTGGTCCAAATAAACTATGAAAGTAACCGAAGTTGATTCTTACATGCCAGACCATTTCCGTGATAGAGTAAATCTTTTGTGATAAAGATGCGTGATTGATAAACATATTTTTTTCTTTGCGTGGCATTATTTGATTTCTCATAGGTGTTTTCGTAAAACATGACCTATTTGCTATTTAATCCTTTATTCCATAACGCCTATTAATGCATGGGCGAACAGTGTAGATCCAGATGAGAAAGTATAGATGTACTAGCTGATCTGCACTGTTCGCCCAGGCAATAAAGGTGTATCTATGGAGAAAAGGGTAGAGTAAAATAGTTTAGACCTTTTCGAATCTTGAGTGCATAAAGTCATGCTAGAATTGGCATTGTGGAAATCTGCTCATAATGTATCTTGGAAATTATCACTGGATTAGTGCATCCCTAAATACCACTTTGTATATACCAAAATATTGACACCTCTAAAACATTACTGGTTTTTACACCCCTACTAAAAGTGTCCTTAGATCTGAGCCCAGTAATTTTATACAGAATCTTGTATGCGTTGAGTTATCCTTTGGTACAGAGAATTTACAAAGAAGCTATTTTGCTGGATTAGCTATAATAATAATAATAATACCAGCTCCTGTAAATTAGACATTGTAAGGAATTGTAACCCCTGTTATTATTAATCCTATATGGCCACCTTTAGGTACTGTTACATTCTATATTTCTGACCAAGAAGCAAACTGTATAGATCCTTTTCAGACTGCATGTATGAGCAGGTTGATGAGGATCTACACTGGTTGCCAGTAAGATAAAGAAAAAGTGTCCAAGGCGAACCAATTCAGAGAAAAAATTATCAAGATGTTTATAATAATTTTTTTGTTACAAATTACGTTTGACAACAGTTGTCACTTTTTTTCCACTTCACTTTGCCTTCTTCATTTGTGTTTGTATTAATTTATATGAGTAGATGTAATAAAAGAAGATACAGAATGTATAAATTATTTATAGCTAATGAATCCCCAAATGTAATAAACAATTCCAAATAGATTGATTAATTCCATCATTTAATATCTTTACCTTTGTAAGGAGCATAATTAAACCAAAATCCCCGCAAAATCAAGGTTCTTTTTTGTTCGCATATTTGTACTGAATTTTTTGGTAAGAAAGGTTTCAGTTAAGAAGGAAGAAAGAATAACACATAAATTGCAATCAAATGCATGAGACTACACTGTACATTTTTCTGATATCAAAATTTAATGTACAGTAGTATTGTAACTGTTGTTTTCCCTAGGGTATAGATGAGAATATAAAATTCCCATAATGTGACTGTTGGTCTTGTTTAATTTATAAACAAGTTGAATCTTGATCAGCATATTGTTATAATCTGATGTTGTTTGACCGAGCTTCATTCAGTCACACAGCTTCATTCAGTCACACAGCTTCATTTAGACAAAAAGCTTCATTAAGTCACACAGCTTCATTCAGTCACATAGCTTCATTCAGTCACATAGCTTCATTCAGTCACATAGCTTCATTCAGTCACATAGCTTCATTCAGTCACATAGCTTCATTCAGTCACATAGCTTCATTCAGTCACATAGCTTTATTCAGACACATAGCTTCATTCAGTCACATGGCTTCATTCAGTCACATAGCTTCATTCAGTCACACAGCTTCATTCAGTCACACAGCTTCATTCAGTCACATAGCTTCATTCAGTCACACAGCTTCATTCAGACACACAGCTTCATTCAGTCACATAGCTTCATTCAGACACACAGCTTGATTCAGACACACAGCTTGATTCAGTCACACAGCTTCATTCAGTCACACAGCTTCATTCAGTCACACAGCTTCATTCAGTCACACAGCTTGATTCAGACACACAGCTTCATTCAGTCACATAGCTTCATTCAGACACACAGCTTCATTAAGTCACATAGCTTCATTTAGACACACAGCTTCATTCAGTCACAGCTTCATTCAGACACACAGCTTCATTCAGTCACACAGCTTCATTCAGTCACACAGCTTGATTCAGTCACATAGCTTCATTCAGACACACAGCTTCATTCAGTCACATAGCTTCATTTAGACACACAGCTTCATTCAGTCACACAGCTTCATTCAGACACACAGCTTCATTCAGTCACACAGCTTCATTCAGTCACACAGCTTCATTCAGTCACACAGCTTCATTCAGACACACAGCTTCATTCAGTCACACAGCTTCATTCAGTCACACAGATTCATTTAGTCACACAGCTTGATTCAGTCACACAGCTTGATTCAGACATACAGCTTCATTCAGTCACACAGCTTCATTCAGTCACACAGCTTCATTCAGACACACAGCTTCATTCAGTCACATAGCTTCATTTAGACACACAGCTTCATTCAGTCACACAGCTTCATTCAGTCGCACAGCTTGATTCAGTCACACAGCTTGATTCACTCACACAGCTTCATTCAGACACACAGCTTGATTCAGACAGTAAGAGTTGATATATTCTTAATATTAAATGATAAATCCTTGAAATTCCCGACACTGAAATTTCTTGAATCCTTGAAATTTCTTGACCATATTTTTTTTTACTTTAAGAAGCAAGTTAAGTCTGGCAAAGATTTTAAGTTTTATATCCCTTCAAATTATGAAGGTGGCCTTAAATGAGTGGTTTTACTGTATTCAGATTGTAAATTAAAAATTAAAATTTATCAACAAAATGAGTGTGAAGTACCTAGGTGCATCATTGTGCACACTACCCAAAGATGAGCATTTTGGTACAGGCAAAAAGAAAAACTTCCTCACTTGCTACTTTGAAAGGTCTTTGACCAACAGTGAGCAGAAAGTAGTTGTACATGCCAACTTCAAAAATTGTTGGTGGCCTAGGAGTAGATCATCAGGCTCCAGATTGGGGGATTGCTGGTTCAAATCCGACTAGGGATGAATTCTACAGTTTGCCCAATCCACAATTGCAGTGAGAACAGATTTCAACCCAGGAAGCATTCATAGAGCACGATTAATATAAGTTTGAATAACTTGTTAAAAAATGTACATAAACAAAGTTGACAGCAGATCAACAGGTGAGTTCTTGCCAAAAAGAATTACACAAGTACATATTAACGACTGGTATACTGTGTCCAAATTTATAATTCATCAAGTTATTATTTTGCTTGTGAACATAACAATATTTGTTAACATTGTTTTAAAAGTAAGGTATCTTAAATACTGGTACTTGTGGATGAATTGGATTTGAGTAATAATGAAATGAACATGGATATAACTGAACTTTTAGTAATGCTGAACTATCTTAAGGCATTACCCAGTTTAGCTTACATTAACTCAACTCTTGATATACCTTTCACACTTGAGAGACCAGTAGAGATACAGATCAGCCAGCACATCTGTGCCATCTGATCTGGATCTATTTTTTATTGGAGAACACAGATGTGCTAGCTGATAGAATCCAAAGCTGATCTATAGGTTCTAAACTGGTCAACAATGGGATAAAAGCCCTATCTCCTGGAGTAAATGGTATTTCTGCTAAGTTTCTCATACAACTGAAATATACTTGGGGTTAAAAAAATAAAGTACATTGTTTTATTAGTTGACAAATTTCAAGTATTGTGAAAATTCTCCACAACTGCAATATTTTTTCTAGTCAACACTCATTCAAATTTCTATATTGATTTATCAAACTATAATAAATTAGATGGGTGTAATTAGATGTGTTCAGTTGAACACTTGTGTTACCCTCTAGTACTTTGTCAAAATTAAAAATCCAAGTACAAAAAGGGACATGACTCTATTAAAATTATAATGTGACCTTGCCCTAAAGAATTTGGCATCATCACAAGCAATATATTTTGAAAGTCAATCAAGAAATATTAGGAAATTTCAATGTTATAGCAAAAGTTAAGTTTTTGTAATGGTCAGACCAATGGATGGACAAACAAAGTGATCCTTATTTATCGCCTTTTCTTTGAAAGGACGACATGACAATACATCAGTATATCTAACATCACAAATGTTTACATATTTCTTTGTCTATCAAAAACTTTGGATCACTGTGAATGAACATGGACTGTATAGTGTCAAGACAGTGCCAAGCAGACAATGCCACTGCAGTCGGCTAGACAGCCAGCGATATCGGTATTGTTTGAACAGACAACACCGCTACCATTTTCTACATCTTTTATTTGGTATCACTCAGATACTACATGTATCTGTAATGTCATTAACAGATAACATGTCTAACCACTTCAAGTATCGCATATCACCATTGTCAATTTAAAACAAAATCAGTGTGTTTAAAATCTATGCAAGCCAACAGTTTGATCAAATAGTCGTCTGTTGAAATATATTCCTCCTTGATCAACCAAGAAGTGGAATCTTGTGCCCCTCACTTTGAGTGGTAGATGATCTTTCGCTTCCTTTTGTCCCCACTGAGCAGAAATGTCTTTGAGCCTTATTTCTCTTTTCTTTGTGAAGCCAAAAGGCCGGTAAGTCTCTAGCAATATCTTTTCACCTCCCTTTAAAAGAGTAATCTCGCGTATCATACGAGCTGGATAGGCAAGTCCAAAGGCCATAACCAAGATTCCTGAATGAAAAAGATGCTCATTAGTAACCAAAAATAAATCTCTGCTATTTTTATTTCTGTATATAATGGAATCAGAAAACACTGTATCAACGCTTGCCCTCATTCTTAGAAATATTGATTAACAAGTCCTTTTTTCTAAATTCTGCAATTTAAGGGCCTGCCACACTCCTCCCAATTCTATTCATCAATAAAAAGAAAATTATCAAAATCTCAATAACGGCAAAATGCTGTTAAATGAAACTTTGCACAAGTGTATGTTATTAATGTATCTTTATTTTACAGATGGTAAGACATATTAGAAAAGTAAAGAAAAATAGCGAGATCTAAAAATTCCCTCAACTTCTATTTACATAAATTCACAAAAACTAAAGAACACAAAACATCATTTTAAATGCCCACATGAGTAATATGATACTGACAACAATTTATTGTGTCCTCATGATTTACTTATGTAAACTTTACGAGATATTAGTAAAAGTGTGTTTGACCTTCAATTTCCTGGTCGCGTAAACGGATGACAAT
This sequence comes from Corbicula japonica, assembly GCA_038501625.1. NCBI lineage: Eukaryota > Metazoa > Mollusca > Bivalvia > Venerida > Cyrenidae > Corbicula > Corbicula japonica. Next base: position 3,541,148 of record JAZAYU010000062.1, on the reverse strand, counting down.
CACTGATTTCTCTTTTAATAGTTGAACGTTTTTTACAAAGTACACAACATTTTCTTGTCAGTATCATTGCGCTCACGAGGGAATTTAAAGTTATGTTCTGCATCGCCTAGTTTTTGTGAATTTATGTAAATAGAATTCAAGAAGTTTTTAGGTCTAGCTTTGTTTCTTTACTTTTCTATTTTGTCTTACTATATGCAAAATAAAGATACATTAGTAACCTTCATTTGTGCAAAGTTTCATTGAATGGCATTTTGTCATTACTGAGATTTGATGATTTTTATTTTATCGATGAATAGGATTGGGAGGAGTGTGGCGATGCCTTAAATTAAATCATTTATGTTGCGAAATTCTGTAAATTAGCCTCTGTAAATTTACTACATGGATAAGCCTTTTATCAATGTTATCAAGTAGATCTAGATCAGCCAACACATCGATGCTGTCTAATCTGCAACTACACTTGCCCATGCAATAAATATTGTATCTGTTCCTGGACTTACCGAATAAAATAACCATTCCTGATGCTGCATTTCGAAATAGTGGTGAATCGTAATTAATTTTTCTCCACCAATAATACCATGGAAGTTGTTCAGTCACCTGTTTTGTTTTCACTCGTCCTAAATACCTGTAAATTAGTTCTGAACTGTTCATTAACACACAAAATAGGAAAACCCCTGACATTGATATCAAGAAAAACAGTCTTTCCTTTTTATGACAAGCATATAACAGAATGTCTGTCTCAGCTGAGGCTTCTGTTTCAAATGGTAGCAGCGGCTTTCGAAATTTCTTTGGGATGTTTTTCGTTGTGGAACTGGTACTTTGAAATTTGACAACTGCATCTTTAGATTTTCTCAATATATGGGTTCCTGTTATTTTGCCCACATTGACTTTTACACAAGTTCGCATTTCATACATGCTTATGAAATTCATTCCGCTGGTCGACCTGCCCGGTAACCTTGGGAGGCAAACGACGTTGCCACAAAGTCTATTCATGTTGAGTTTTACCGTGAATAAATCACTGTCAATGGTTCATAGCACACATATGATGAATACAATGAGAATATTTAAAAAAGGTTTAACATGAAACGCAATGAATATTGTTTTGGAAAAGTGTAAATCATAAAAATCTCGAATTTCTTAGAATTCTTATGGAGGCTGCCATTTTCGATTTTTTAACCCAATGATTCAAAAGAACGGAAAGTAACGTTTTATCGGCATTATGATTCCTGCACATACAGTAGGGCTTTAAAAATATTTTCATACAGTTGACTTAATTTAGTTCTTCTTCACGGTATATTAAATTAGACATAAGAATGTTAACGATTGATCACAGATTATTCTTACTTTGTAGCAAGGTGAGCTTAAACAACTTACAAAAATCAGTGCATTTTTTTACGCATACTAGTTGTAAACATGTACATAATGAGTTACACTTATGTCACTGACTCGCGGATATTCTATAAATTCAAATGTCTTGTTCATTTGCATCCTACTGACCGCTCTCTTCTTCTCCATTCAAAATCACAGATCTTGGTTTTGTCTTAAATAAAAATGTCCTCACACTTCGAGTCAATACTGTTAATTGATAGTGGTACATTCTTTTACACAATAAGTTAAAATCTTCACTTGAAACGGTCAATGGCAAAGTATATTGTCACAAGGGGTTTAAACTGGTCTAAAACCAACCAACACTTGCGGCAATTAAAGTGACTTGCCCCTACAGGTTCTCATGAGCACAAACAATTAAAAATTTTCTATGTGAATTAACCCCAACTAATCCACCCATGTTGAATGCAACTTCAACTTTTAACTTTTAACTTTCAACTTTTATTTTACATATGCAAAATGTCCCACTAGACGTGAGAAACATCAGCATTATATACAAGATTGAACATACTATATTACACAAGAATCATTATTTCCGAAGACGGCATAAAACAATATTAATATAAAGAAAACATGATAGATATGTAGTTAACAATAAGTGATTCAATCAATCAATCAATCAATCAATCAATCAATCAATCAATCAATCAACCAATCAATCAACCAACAGATCAATTAATCCATAAATCAATTAATCCATTAGTCATTCGCTTAATCAATTCATCAAACATACGTACAAACATACAAAAAACACAATCAAACAGTCAAGTCAAACATTCAATTAATCAATCAATCTATCTATCATAAGTCAATCAGTTGCCATCCCACTAGTTCTTCCTTACTCGAAACGAGATAGCAAGAAGGGAATTGGGGATGCGAACTAGTTGTTTGTTAAAGTTCACCTTTCTTATATTACATGAAGTCATATATTACATAAGTATCTTATTCAATATGAACAATAAAAAAACAGAATCACAAGCGTAACAAAAGCGTTACGTTTTGTCAGATTTATAGTACAACAGTATATTTTAAATGCATAAAGGTACATTTAGACTGATTTTCAAAAGTAATAATAATAATAAATAAACAAACATATATTCCAAGTTCTAATTAAAACAAGATGACTAAGTAGATGTTTATTGCATTTGTTTGAAGTATGTAATTATTTTCGCGCAGAATTACTTAAGATTTTTTAATTTAGTTACGTTTTCTGTTTGGATTAAAGTCGTAAATTTGGGCATATTTGTTCTTGTTCTAGTATAATTATCAATAAAAACTCGTCTGTGGGTAGTAAATACAGGACATTTAAATAAATAAACATGCATAAGAATACACATACAAAACAAAGCAAGATGATGACATCATTCAGCGAAATTGGTAACCACACAATGACCTCACCGAGACCAGATCACATGAAGTTAAATCGGCAAGAATTTGATGGGGAAAAGTGAAATATGCATATCCAATCTCCTTCGCAGAGTTGTCGTTCGTTACACTCACTTTACATCTCTGCGAAAGGCTCAATGTCAAGATTTTTTACCAAACTCGACAGTCTTATTTTATACAGTCATAAATTATGAAATTGAAAGCTTGAGGTAAAACAAATGACTGAAATCTTCACTATCTTTCATTGAAACCGAAGAAACCCAAGCTATTGTAAGTGTAATTGATGAACTATTTCTTTGAGTTAAAGTAAAAGTCGTTGAAAGTAGTCCCAGCCTATAACAGAGGTGAATGTAATGAGCCGATAGTGTAAGAGAGTGATGCATATCAGGAATCCCCACACTCACAAAACACAGACTCATCACGCAGCGAAAAAGAAGAGAATGAAAGAGAGCATGTTGTTATAAGTATGCCAATTAAACAAAACTGATCGAGAAGTTCTTTTTCAAGATTTCCTAAATACCATCATCAACTCTTTATTAAAACCTTTCACCGTTATGCTAAAAGCGATACACTGTTAGTGGGTCAACCGCAAAGCATCCAGAACATTGTGTAATATCACATTGCTTTTCCATTTTGAATTTACAGATTGTTTTAAGAATAAATTAAAAAAAAGATATTTCTTTTATTCCTTTTCTATTTGTAAATAAAATCTCTATAAAACACTAGGTGAGAAAAATCTTGTTGCAGTAGTGATTTTAAACTAAATTGTATTTTTAATTTAATCTGGCTACCAACGATAAAACTTGCAAGTCGTTTTACTAACTTGTAGTACCGATAGCCCTGTTTTAAAAGTTTACCTGTTACACAAAGACTGCGTTCTTTGCAGTCTTTAACATTGTTGCAAATGTTTACCTGTTACACAAAGATTGTTTTCATTGACATGAATCTTTAACATTGAAAAGCGAACAAGGTGTCAAACCATAGTTTCTTTATTTCGGGACCTTATCCACTGCTTCGTAGTAAAATTATGTTAAAAAACAACTCCACAAAGTTATTTTAAATCACCCGCTTAACAATTTTGCTGAACTCCTGCTCATTTACTGTTATGAACTATGCCGGTGTATTGCATCAAAGACACTGACAGCCCTAAACTCCAAATGCAACAGCTATTTAATTGAAATTAAGAATTTATTTGTCCACATTATCAATAATGTTGGAGGTCTGTTGAAAGGAAATTTCAAATTAGTTATGAAGTGACTAAACAAACAATTACAAGTGGCATTGGTGAATTTACTCCAACCCACCTACTAATCAACATGTTGCATGCAAAAGCACACAAATACATAATAGTATTTCCTGGAGTTAAATCAGCACGAACAAGAAAAGAAACAAAAGAAGGCTACCATTGTGTATGGTTACAAAATTTCAAGATGATTTGATATCATTTTGTTCATTGATTATGTCTGATTTGATATCGTGCATTATGTCCGATTTGATACTGTTCGTTGAATATGTCCGACATCGATCAACATCGGACGATTAACGTAAAAGTTATGCCATAATGTCTGGACTGAAGGTTATAAAGCTGAGATTGGAAACCAGTCTCAAATCGCAAGCATCTGATTGGCTGAAATGGCGACTGGTCGCCATTTCAGCCAATCAGATGCTTGAGATTTGAGACTGGTTTCCAATCTCAGTTTTACAATCTTGGCACCAGGTCCACTCGTTTACTCGGAAATTTCAATTAAGGATACCTCAAAATTTATTTTGGTACTTACTTCCACACGTTTTATAACAAGTAACCATTTGCATGATATCTTTTTAAAAATCGCGTAAGTTAGCCATAACCACGCATACATATACATGTTACACACATTTCGAAATAACTTTGCACAGATTGACATCACAATGTTCAGGTGATTTGTCGTTCACAAAAAATGGGACATTAGTTTAAGGATTTAATTATAAAATTGTGATTAGTTTAGTGTTATTCAAACAAGAAAAAAATAAGTTCTAGGCGTTGCGCCCATTTGAAGGTCATTGTACTAATAATACATAACCGAACTGCATTATAATAAGTGAAGAGCAAAGTGGGAGGTTTCTGCTTCTCAATTCAGATCACAATACATTTTGCGTGAATTGTTATAAAGAATTTGCTTAAAACAGATGAAAAGGGAACTTTGAAAGCTACGAATACGACAAACACCAAATATAGCAGACTCGATTTGGTTGACTAATGAGGAAGTAACAATGAGGATGAAAACAATTATCGATTATGATGAAAATCGCAAAACATCCTGTTTTTTTATGGGATTCGTAAACATTATTAATTACGACGGAGTCGTACATAAGCGTATTCTCGTCCTGTATCACTGCAAGAACAAAGTATTTGTTCCGTTTTGTATTCCCTGTGACTGGTTTAAATGTGTATGCTTTTTTAAGAAAAATGCTGGCCAAAATTTAACGGTAGCGGTTGCGCTACTGATGTGACGGTTGTGCATGCATAAGAACACTGATTGACTGGGATCACACGTTTAATGCACTTTTACCGGTTCGTTCACAGCATTATTTTTATACAAAATCGCAAAGATCGGCAAATAAGAAAGTTCAAAAAGGATGCCGAATGAATAGATGATAATACTGACTTGTTTACTTACCTTTTACCTAATGTGAGCAGTATATTGATATACTTTGTTTTCCATGGTGACAACAATTTTCACAAAGGTTCGTCTATTTCATTTATATTATAGTATGCTTGAAAAGAAATTTGTTTTTTTTTAAACTTTGGATGGACTTTTAAATTTACTATTAAAACAATTCGAAAACGAAATATCAGCTTTGAAAGGGCTTAAAGATTCCAAATGCTTATTTTGGAAATAGTGAGGCTCCGGGTGTTCTAATGCTTATGTTTCTTTTTCTTCGATAAGAACCGCGCTTGCACAGCGACAGGTGCAACCCCTTCTTATTTTTGAACGGCATGTCTGCAAAAAAGCAAAATATATTTAATATAATGGATGGTGAACTAATCGGTGGATAGTTAACAACCGACCATCTAGCTTATAAGACTAAATTAGGGGAAAATGGAAACAAATAAGGGATGGTTCAAGTGTGTAGATACTTTCCCTCCCTAGCATTCGCCCACCTGCGTCGATGTTTAGTTACTTTTAGGTGTATTTTATATGTCATATACATATTGAATGTAAATAACAAAGACACGTTTTAGAAAAAATCATACACTTAAACACAATGTGTGCACATGTCGAGTTGTGTTTCTAGTACATACTACATACTACTACATTAAGTAAAAGGTAAGTAAACAAGTCAGTATTATCATCTATTCATTCGGCATCCTTTTTGAACTTTCTTATTTGCCGATCTTTGCGATTTTGTATAAAAATAATGCTGTGAACGAACCGGTAAAAGTGCATTAAACGTGTGATCCCAGTAAATCAGTGTTCTTATGCATGCACAACCGTCACATCAGTAGCGCAACCGCTACCGTTAAATTTTGGCCAGCATTTTTCTTAAAAAAAGCATACACATTTAAACCAGTCACAGGGAATACAAAACGGAACAAATACTTTGTTCTTGCAGTGATACAAGACGAGAATACAACTAAATATTGCTCGAAAATCGAAAAAAGCTTCACCTCACATTAAATTTTGCTCATTTCAGAGGCGGAATGATCGTCATAACTCAACCATGTTTGCGTATTTTGGTCTCATATTATACAAGCGTGCAGATAAATCCAACACGCATCGAATCACGTTCCCCGTTTTTCAAAGAATTGCTTAATATTTTGATAAAAACGAGTCAAAGCTGACCACCTACCTTTCCGGGTCAAAATAAACATCTGCAGTACCGTCACCGGATGCTTGCAGAACAATTTTCTCGCTTCACCAGCGGTAACGGTTGTGCGCGATTCCCCCCCCCCCCCCCCCCCCCCCCCCCCCCCCCCCCCCCCCCCCCCCCCGTGATATTGCAAGTTCGATCTGGCTGAACCTGCAAAATATATATTGTGTCTATGTTGTAGTGACGTTGAAAACATTGGACTGTCGTGTAAATGAAAATGTAATCTCACTTTATAACAAAGCATCGTGATTTTCAACAGACATTCGTTAATATGGTTATGGTTAAACGGTTAAACTGTTAATTACGACTGAGTTTTACATGTGGTATTTCCATTGTCGCCAATCCAACGACCTCTGCCCAAGATCATAAAACAAAATCAGGAGATCAGTCCCAAATCTCAAGCATCTGATTGGCTGAAATGGCGACTGGTCGCCATTTCAGCCAATCAGATGCTTGAGATTTGAAACTGATCTCCAAACTTAGTTTTATGATCTTGTGCCCTAAAATCGTCACACTGGGAGGATCCATGGTAGAAGTTCTTTTATAGCACGCAAAGATTTGTCAATTAAATAAATAAAAGTCACTTCCGTCTTGATATAATCTGACAATTTAATTTTTTTACCTGTTTACTGAGTATTTTATGAATCGAGTCAGTTTGTATACGTGTGATATTTGTTATTCTCCGTGATACTTGTTATATGAAATTTATTGTAGACTCCCACACTGTCGTTGTAAATAACACAATGGAGAAACGCGTGGTAAAAGACTTTTAACTCCTAAGCTATGGTGGCCTATTATTATTCAACGCTGGGATGCGAAAAAAGCACTTAAAATAATTCAATTGCCATCAGAAATAAATGCGCATGATTGCACATGGCTCCATTATGTAGCATTACTCCCTGGTTGTCTAGATAAGTTTTTCATATGAGTTTAAATACACGTGTTGGATTCATTTGTGTGATTTTTTTTTACAAAGTTCTGTACTTTTCCTAAATGTGATATGACTCACAGTAATTAAGATAGGCATTATAACAAATTAATGCTTCCAATGTATGCTCCTGGATTAGTTAAAACATATTTTATTGACCATTAAAAATATAACATACACATGTTAATTTACATTCAAACGAATAAATGAAAATAGCAAATAGCAAGTTATACCAACCTTAGAGTCAGTCCGTTCCTGGATCAGTTCCATGCAACATATCATTTAAGTTTATGGTATTTTCTTACTGATCTGTTTAAGTAATTATTATAGTTCAAAATGAAAACGCAGTTATTTTCCTGGAACAGTTTCGTTGCTTTATATTATATAAGTTTATGGTATTTTCCTGGCGATCGTCTGTACGTTGTTGATGTTGCTGCTGCTGTTTTTTCGAAAATAATTTGTAGAAATGAAACATCAAATTTATATTACTTTTAAAGAAATTTTTTAAATAACAGCCGAAGGACAGAAACATTTGAAACATTGATGTATCCGTCCAAGTGAGTTACTTAATACTGACAAATACCAATGGCATGATTAATGAAACAATCTGAGCCAAGCACAAAAATGGCATGTTTTGCGCGATGAGATACAAAGGTGAGTTCCTGAAACATAATTAATCACTATTTTCATAATGTTGAACTTTGTGATTTGAAAATAATAGTAGGATAAATAAATGTTGTGATATACTTGAGAACTGAATTATATGATCACCATAAACCCAAAAACTTGAAGGCCTTAACAAAAATTATTAGATTTATAATATGCTTTATAAGAGACTCGGCAAAAATTAAAATTTCACCCGAGACTGCGTTGGTTGACAACACGTAACAATTACTTTTATTTAAAAAAAAAACTAATAAAATATCTTGAAAGCTTCCGAAATAAATAAACTATTAGACACTTGTCAATCAATATTTTTATACATTTATTTTGATCAGTATTGGTTTCTGAAGACTGTCCGACTGTCTCTGAACCCCATTTATTTTTGTGCTTAAAACTGAAGTGATTGATGGTCAACTTGACTTACACTGTGCATACGGCATCTACTGTTATCCGATTTACTGATCCTTCGTCGTTGAATTAATTTGTTATTAAAGTGATGTACGGTGTCATACTTACCTTTCAAATTTACCGCTGCCGAACTTTTGAAGGATAGAGATTTAATTAAACAAGGGCAGATAACTCACAAATGGAGCGACATCTACCGTGAAACGGCAAAATAGTCGATAGCAGGAACTTACAAACGCAAAATGAAACCCAGATTTCGTCAGACGTTTTCTGTAAATGCGACCAACACGTATTTAATTTGGTTTGAAACAAAGAGTATTTTAATTGTTATTGACTCCATTGTTTGTTAAGCTGTTCTTCTACAGATAATTAGGTCGGGTTCTGGACAAATCAAAACAAACATGGCCGACATTGACAATAACAGTGACCTCGTATCTGAGGTTACGTCCCATGTTGGAATGAATGGCAACAATGAAGATGAATCCGGCATGGGTCCTGGAATTGATGGGCAGGTGGGGGTGGATGTTGGTGATGAAGAAATGCTTCAGAACGCACTTGTTGGCAATGGAACTTTCTCTGAAGTGCAAACCCTGTTGAATAATGGTATTCATTTTATGAATGAAAATACTTCAGGTAATCAGGATCAGATGCAAGCAAATTTCGTAACAGAAAATTCTGAGGTTAATTTCATAAATGACACTGATTTAGTGCAAAACTCTGATGACACCATTAGCGTCCAATATGCTGATTCAAATGATCTTAGTAATGACGTTCAGCAGAATTCGGCATCTGATGAACAGTTCTTACAAAGTACAGAAGTCTCAGAACCACAGATAGTGTTACAACAGACTCCAACAAATTCAGCACCACTCGGATCAAGTCAAAATCCAATAAGAATTATCCAGCAAGGAAATCAGTATACCCCAGTTCAGCAGCTGTCCACTGACCAGCTTCAACAGATAATGCAAGTTGTTCAACAACAGCAGGTCAATAAAAATAATGCCGCTGGTTCGAGTGTGTTGTTTAATCCACAGACTAACACAAGAATCGTTTATAGAGTTATTTATCCATCACAACTTCATAAAGAAGATTCAAACACATCAGAAAGTTCCACTTCCCTTTATACACCAAAACGACACTACAAAAAGAGGAACAAAGAAGAAGAGCCTGAGAGAATTGAAGGGCCTGAATTGACCAAGGAAGAGAAAGAACAAAGAAAAAAGATGCGTCCCAAAACAAGATCTGGTCGAGTTTCAAAGCCGCCAAAGCATATGGTGAAAGACTTTAAACATATCCATGTTTTAGACTATGATGAAGATTACGATGACAGTGATGGTGGTTACTCAGACTTTAAATGTGATGATGAGGAAGAAGAGACAGATACAAGAGATGATGATGACAACTTTGTTTTTTATGGTAATTCACTCATTTAAGATAACCTTATGAAAAACACTCAAACCAAATGTAGCTGTTGTTTGAAATTACATGCTTAACCTAAATATTGGCATCACATGCTTTTTTCACTGCCAGGGAAAGAAGCCCACGCCCTATTATTTTGGGGAAAATAGATTGATTTTTTCTCTGAAGGGGAATGAAAAACCTGATGTCAAGTTACTTTTTGGGGAAAACTGCATGATTTTAACGAAATTTTCTGAGGGGAAGGCACCCATAAACGGCCCCTACTAAAGAAAGAAAAAAAGCTGTGGGCATATCTGGTTGGTGACCCTGAATCAGGTTTTTAACACCAATACAGCCAAATACTTTATTGTTATCCTGGGCATGGCAAATCCTTCACACAGTTCCATAGGGATACTACATTTTGAAATAATCTATTAAAACGATATTCGACACATCTGTTCTTGAAGTTTTTCATGCATTTCCTGCTCTGTTGACTGCATTTGAAGTTTCATTACTGACGCATGTTCTGTACACAAGGTCATCTCTTGTGCACTATATTTTTATCAGACAATTTTTTTACAAAAGAAAACTTGCGATTTACATACATGTTTACTAGTCTACCTTCAGTGATTTTTTTCTTCTGAAAATGGCGCTAAAATCAAGTCTCAATTACAACTGCTTGAAGTAAGTTTTTCACAATGATCAACTTAAAATGAACAATTTAGACCACTTAATATCAAAGTGTTGTTTCCACCTTTTGCAAGACTTAGTCTTTGTTGTTCATATATCTTTGATATCCTATGAGATTGTATAGACTTGCAGATTTTTAACTGCCATATATTATAAAACATGAGGTGATGTACAGCAGTATTTTACATTTTTAAGGAAAAAATGAATTTTATCTTGTTCTTTGTTTTGATTCTATTTTCCAAATACCAAGGGCCCTTAGTGTTGTATCTATAGCGTGATAGCGGGGCGCGGCGCCCCGCCCTTTTTGAAGAGCGCCCCTCTGCCCTTAATCTCGAACACTCTGCCCTTTTCCCCATAAACGCCCTTCTGTCCAATAATTAATGTCAACCATTACAAATTCTGCCTTTGTTTATTCAATGCCTGTGTTTTCCTAAGTTACCGTGTAATTAACAGAAACGCAGTGATGTGTGTGTACTTACCCTACAGCGACCGTCTGAAATCTATTCCCAGACAAGTCATTAATCGACATCTGGACAAGAGGCAAATACACAGAACCCAGTGTCAAAAAACTTGTTAGTCATAAACAGCTGATTAGCCTAATCAACAGCATGTGCCTATGCGGCGTGTCAAACATCCCGACCGACCCCCCTTGGAGTCAATTAATTGTCGCATCACTTGTTTCTGGAATACTCCAATAAACTGTCTAGCATATTGGTATAGTATTTTTTGTATTAAAAACAGGTTATCTGATAATTTAAATAACAGAAATAAAGCTAAACATCGTAATTTTATACAGTATTTCGCTTGTCAAATTATTTTGAATTTGCCGGTATTACTCGTTTTTAACAAAGTATTCTTTCAAACAAGCATTCATATATTCGGAAAGGAAACTTGTTTACACAAAAATAACTTTATTTCAATTGTTGAAATCATAGAAAACTTGAACTTTAAAAAAAAATTGAAAAAATGCTCACATTCAAAACGGAAATTGTATGACGTTTTGCCAATTTTTCTATTATCTATTAAGTTGGATTTTGATATCTTGATGTCTTAAAACTGCTCAAATTACATGGAAAACTCAAGGAAACATCTAGTTCTCTTGATAAAATTTCATTTTCATCATGTACAATCTAAATTTCAATAGAAATTACAACCAGTGAAAGTGAAATCAATTTCGTACAGCAATAATTTTGGATACGTTTTTTTTCCCACAATTATTCTAGGGTTTTATTATTTTTGTAAGTAACTTATAAATTTTGACTATCACATAAATTGGCCAAATTCTCACCTACAATATCATCAAGTATCACTAAGTGACAGACAGAACTAAGGATACACTTTCAATTTAAACAAGATTGTACACTGGCTGTTCTGTTGTCAGAGTTAGTCACATGATAATTCATTGATTCAGATTTGTTTGAAAAAGCATATTCACCTATTCACCAACCCTTACCGCACCCAAAAACAAACAAAAAAACACAACAACAACAACTTAAGTTTAAGTATGCTGAAAAGTGCCCTTTTGGTAGCGAAAAACACGTATTTGCCTCCGCCTTTTTTTGACAGCACCCTGCCCTTTTTTCACAGCAGCCTGCCCTTTTTAAATCCTGGATACAGCACTAGCCCTGGTCCCACTTGCAAAATTATAATGGGTGGGAAAAAACACTGACCACAATGACATTCCTGCTTGATGACTATATAGGACCATTGACATTGCTTAACAATTTAAATCCAAATTAAAATGGTAAACATTTTTGCAAATATGAGCTGGAAACTAATTATATTCAACCAGTGCTCTGGTCGCCATTTCAGCCAATCAGATGCTTGAGATTTGAGACTGGTTTCCATGCTCAGTTTTATAACCTTGGGCACAAATTTTTCTGGAATCTGATGAGCTAAACTCAATAATGTTAAGGCAGTTTAAACCTTTTTAGAAAGTTAAAGAAACACGTAGTTACAACAGTTTAAACATGATTTTGATTTTGGGTGTAGAACTTCTAGAAAATGAGAAAGTATCATCATTGTTGGAAGTGCATATCAATTCGGATAGAAGTAATTTTGGATAATACATTTGTTCAAAACAAACTAAGTTCAATTTTAAAGTTACAGTGTATTTATAAACTTTAACTGTCAATATAGATGATTCACTTATACCCTTAAACAACTGGTATAGATGATTCAGAATTCACTTTTTTAGCCTTTGACATTTGCAGAAATATGAAGTGTATATCTAGTGGGCAATATCCAAACAGTGAAATGCATTTGGTTCAATGACAGATAATTTGTTACAGTGGAGTGACATTAAAGTTTTATAGACACATATGCATATTGATAGTAACATTTATTCTTTACAGGCTTCAAATTTACTTCAAATTTTATAATAAGTATTGATTATCTGTTGCTGCTGTTGCTGTTGACATTGATGATGATGACCGATTGATTGATTGATATGATATCTGATCTCATTGACATTAAATCTGATCAATTCTAATTTTGGGCAAACTGGCACCAGTTTTATACTCAACAGTGTCACAGTGAAGTGTTGCTCTTCAGTCTTGTATCATATACATGCAAATCGTACAAAAAAAATATAGAACCATTTTTCATTGCAAATGAAATATTCCAGTATGAAATATATTCAGTTTGCTTGCATGTATTATGTTTATGTTCTTCCTGCAAAATGTTTCTACACTTTCAGCCTCAGGAGTTGACAGTGTCAAGCCAAAGAAATGGAAATGTATAACTTGTGAGAAAGCTTACATTGGAAGGGCTGGCCTGGCCAGACATCTGAGATTGAACCCTGCCCATGGTTCCATGGATCCTGATGGCGAAGGAGATATGGGTAGGTTAAGTGGTCCAGGGTCCAAGTTCATTAAGATTCAATTGAAGACCAGTCAAAGTCTTAAATCTTAAGCATCTGATTGGCTGAAATGGCAACCAGTAACCATTTCAGCCAGTCAGATGCTTGAGACTTGGGACTGGTCTCCAGTTTAAGTTTTAGGATCTTGGGCCAATGTATTGCAAAGATTGTCCATGTGCCAAGAAAAGATTGTAACTATTTTGCACCCTGAAAATTTTCAGATGTGCAATGTTGTTGCAATTCCTTCGTCCTTCTGTTCATTCGTCTGTCTGCGATTCTATTTATGTTATGTATGCATGAATTAATTGAAAATTTATTGGAAGCTTTAAAAGGAAGTGGAGATCATGATGATCTGATGCATAAACCTTGTCCTTGTCCAGTCGAAAACTAGAGAATGCTGGGACCAATGTTTCTTGATCCTTTCCTCCATAGATACACCTTTATTGCATGTGCAAACAGTTTAGATCCAGATCAGCCAGCATATTAGGATCAGGATCTAAACAGCTCGCTTTTTGATTCTTTAGATTATTTTTTACCAAAATGTGACCAGTGCAGATCCTGATCAGATGGCAGAAATGTGCCAGATCTGGATCTACACTGGCCGCACATGCGTAAAAATGCATATATGTGGAGGAAAGTGTTAAACTTGTAAAGATAGTTGGTCTTGACAAAAAGATAATATGTGTAACCTATTTAGCTTTCAATGCAAAAACCTTATCTCAATAACTAGAGAATGGTGGGGGTCTAGTGTCCTCAAACTTGGTAGATTGGTTGATCAGGAAAGTAGATGATCCTTCAGACCCTTTTTAGAGGTCAACATGTGATAAACAAATGTAGATACATTTTTGACAATACTTATGCCTTGACTAATTTTTGCTAGAACACGCATCAATATTTTGTTTAGTAAAAGTTCATAGCTTCCTATTTATGATATGAAGATCAACCTGGGCATCTGTACAGTCAGATTTGGATCTACACTGGGTGCTTTTTGATCAGAAATAATATAATGAATCTAAAAGTGACTAGTGTGGATCCTGATCAGACTGTATGGCTGATGAGAAGGACTGGGATTTACACTGGTTGCACTGCTGATATAAAGGATTTATTGATCGATAAGCTCACAGATAAGACGGGATTACCCCAGGCACACAAAAGTGCATGCATGTTTAACATAGACTTGCATGTAATGGGCACATACATTTACATGTAATGGAATTGCAGAGAAAATTATTGCTGTTAAATAGTTAATAGCAAGAATAAACAAAGAAGCACATTTACATGTATGTTCCATGCAAGGTCATGTATTTTAGCATGTAAACATTGGCAAATTATAATGTGTTGTGCTGATGGTTAACCATTAACCATTTTCTCCATAGACAAACCTTTATTGCGTGGGCAAACAGTGTAGATCCAGATCAGCCGGCACATCTTAGCCGTCTGATCAGGATCTGCACTGTTTGCTTTTTGATTCGTTAAATTATTTCTGACCAAAATGCCACCAGTGCAGATCCTGATCAGACATCATGGACATGCCGGATGATCTGGATATACACTGGTCGCACATAGGCGTACATGTATATATGGAGGAAAGGGTTAATTAATTAACTGTGAAATAATTTACTTGGTTGAGTAAAAATCATGTAAATTTGTAATCTTCATGAAAATCTAGGGTGTGTGAGACCATTAATTACGTTTCAAAGGTTGCATGCATGACTGCTGTAGCTACAAGCAGGGATTTCAATTGATGCAAGCAGATTTGAATTTTTCCACTTTTGACCCCACCTGATTCTGAGCTTGGGGTCATTTTGGTTCAGAATGCAACCAATGCAGATCCTGATCAGATGGCACAGATGTGCCAGCTGATCTGGATCTACATTGGTTGCACATGCGTAAAAATGCGTATATGGAGGAAAGGGTTTAGGTTTTGTTTTTTTTAAATCGTGTTATAATTATCTTAATTTTACTCATAGACAGGTGCTTTGTTGATCTTTATCCACTGTGTTTATTTTCAGAAATAAAGAGTATGTTACTACTTTCAGAACCGCCCGATCCAAACATAACTCCTCCCGCATCTGTTGAGGAGAACACAATGTCCATGCCAGCCACGCCTAACGGGATCAACAGCACAGCTAACAGTACAGCTAGCTTCTCTGAAGACAGCCGAGACTCCTCTGTTTCCATGACATACACACCAGCACCACGACCACGGGGCAGGGGGCGGGGTAGACCTCCTAGAGGGTCCTGGAGAGGGAGAGGTGCTTACGGGAGAGTGGACCCTGAAGTCAGGAGAATAAATAAACTCAAAGAGGTATAAAGACATCGGTTAACCCTGTTTGTGTCGCCTTTTCGAAGAAATGGCGATACATAGGGATCGCTTTGTCCGTCCGTCCTTCACGAAAACTTAACGTTGACTATAACTTTGCCATTTCTTAATATATCTTCATCAAACTTTCAAATTATACTGCTTATGACAACACGGTCACGATGCTGCTTAATTCTTTAGGTCAAGGTCAAATTTGATAGAGTTATGCCCCTTTTTTGTCATGAAAACTTAAAGTTGGTTATAACTTTGTCATTTCTTAATATTTCTACATCAAACTTTCAAATTATACTGCTTATGACAACACGGTCATGATGATTGCAAATTCTTTAGGTCAAGGTCACATCTGATGGAGTAATGCCCCTTTTTCGTCATGAAAACTTAATGTTGGCTATAACTTTGCCATTTCTTAATATTTTTTCATCAGACTTTCAAATTATACTGCTTATGATAACATTGGCTATTACTCTGCCATTTCTTAATATTTCTTCATCAAACATGAATTATATTGCTCATGACAACGCGCTTATCATTATGTCAAGGTCAAGATAGAGTTATGCCCCTTTTTCACTTGCATTTTCTAACTATACAGATATGAATCTGATCGCATGTGGAACAAATGTAGATCCAGATCAGCTGCACATCTGTGCCAACTGATCTGAATCTAATCTGGTTGCTTCTTGGTCAGTAATAACCTAGTGAATCTAAAGCAACTAGTGCAGATCCTGATCAGACTGTGCAAATGTGAGGGCAGATACACTGGTCATATAACTGCACTGGTGTAAGCTGTGTGTACGGCTTAATCTTATACTCCATAGATACATATTTTACGGCAATTTAGTACTGTAGATCCAGATCAGCCGGCACACCTGTGCCATCTGTTGAGGATCTACACTGTTCATGTTTAGATTCATTAGGTTTTTTTTACCAAGAAGCGACCAGTGTAGATTCTGATCAGATGGCACAGATGTGCTGGCTGTTCTGTATCTACACTGGTTGTGTGATACATGGAGTTAAGGGTTCAAAAGATTTTTTTCATGTGTTAGTGGCTGTTGTTATTTATGATGATTTCAGCAAAAATGTAATAAGGTTCTTCTGAGGATCTCTTAGCTCTTCACATTGCTTTATTTTTATCAGACACCTTTTTTTCAGTTCAATGTTGGATTGAAATATCTTTAGCTTAGTCTGTGAAATGAAGTCATACAAATGTGTTTATAATGAGTCATTCTGATGTATCAGGTAACATGTAAATCTATATTGTCGCGCAGTTATGTAATTTTTGACTGAATATTGGTTTTTACCCTGTCATTCCACTGTCATACAGATCTCACACATTCTGAGAAAATGAGCCTTATTGAAGACACTATTTCTAATTAAATGTTCCTACTGATAAAAAAGACTTCATACCAGTATTTTCTGGAATTCGTTGCTCATATTTGGTTTCTTTTAGCTTGTTTTATCTAACTGATCAATATTTGTTAATGGCTTTAATATTCTGCAATGGTGATTTTTTTTTTCAATCACATTATTAATTTTTTAATAATCGCTTGAAAAGAAATTTTATAAATGTTACGAATTCCGGATATCTTAAGTGTCATTAAGTAAATTAAAGTTATTTGAGAAATGAATCAGTTTAAAATTAAAATTGCTTTACCCGTTACTCATTAGTAGATACGCCTTTATCAGGTGGGTAAACAGTGTAGATCCAGATCAGCCTGCACACCTGTGATTCATCAGGTTATTTCTTTCCTATTAACAAACGGTGTTGATCCAGATCAGGTGGCAAGGATATGTTCTGGATCTACACAAATCATCTATGCAATAAAAGGTGTATATGTGGAGTAAAGGGTGAAATTAATATATCTTGGTGTAAAAACTGACTGCTAGACAAATTGTTTTATTAAAATGCCTATTTCTTCCCCCCAAACCTCAAAAAAAAAACATGACGATACTTGTTTAAATGGAGATGTGTATGTTCATGGTTAAATGACACAATATGTGTGTACTGTGCCCAAGGTTATAAAGCTGAGCATGGATACCAGTCTCAAATCTCAAGCATCTGATTGGCTGAAATGGCGACTGGTCGCCATTTCAGCCAATCAGATGCTTGAGATTTGAGACTGGTTTCCAAACTCGGTTTTATAACCTTCAGTCCAGTAAATTTCATCTCTCTGAAATGATTTTGATGTTACAGTACTGTATTCAAGGTTGTTAAGATTTTTTATGATGAGATAACATATTTTTGTGCAAAACTGGATAGACACCCATGCTTTTGTTTTAAAGCAATTTTCCTTGTGTATATAGGCAACAAAGGAATGCAGTGATGAAGAGCTGATGGAAATTGTACTGCCTCGACTTGCTAAGGTCATCACCTTATGGGAATTTCTGCTGATGAAAGTTGAGAAAGGGAACCCAGCGTGGCCCCATGCAGACGACATTTATCGAGAATATGAGAAGCTACATCAGCATGTGAAGAAACTGTGCCAGGAATATCTGCAGTTTGTTGCTGAACCCGACCCTAATGTTGATCAACAGAAATCCATGTTACAGGTATGTTTGTACACTGCAGACTCTTTATAACGCGGTATAGCGGGTCCATCATCCCGACCGCGTTAATAAGTGAAACCGCGTTATATTTTCCCGCGCAAAATACATCCCGATTTTCCCGCGAAAAATACATGACCCGATTTTCTGGCATAAATATACTACCTAATACACAACTAACGAGATTATGCATATTTCCACGTAACGTCATGATTCCCCACACTGTACTTGACAAATAATATTTCTTACAAGACATACAATTACCAAAGTTCAAATAAAAAAGCAAAACGGCAAGAGACTGACTAATAACACCAAGATCAAAATCGGATCGGCCTTAAATTATTGTAATGGAATTAAAGACCGTATATCTAGTTTGTTTAGATGCCTGCAGAAATATTTTATTTTTTTATGACACAAACTTTGACATTTACGGATGTAAATGTAAAATAAATATTAAAACACTAACCATCTTGAACATATTCCATAATTTATAAATTACATCCTAATTTTATCTCCAGTATAATATTTCAGTATTATTGCATCATCAACCAACTTAAACCAGCTAAAAAAGGCCAAATGTCACGTACACACTTCTTGCAGATCAAACGATTTCTTAGCAGAGCCGACAAAACATCACATTGTCGATACCAGCCGACATTTTTCTTTGAAGTCGCATTTCATTGACAGATATTATCGCTGTTTACCTCCATAGTAAAAAAATGCAACATCCATGAAATTAACAGGAAGGCGGACCAAAGCAAAATGTACATCAATGAACTACCGACAGGTTTAAAACATGATTGGGAATATTTTTTTGTTTCTTTCTGAATTGTGCGGATTATGTGATAATTATAGGGACAATCGAATTTAGTAATGGATCAATGATAAACAGTAAGTAAGCATTCACAATTTTGCCTCGGGCTGATATCTGTCACTGGGAAAGGTGTTAAAACACGGTTGTTTTAGGGATAAAATGTGTGCGTCACTTATGTACATGTTACAATTGTGACTTCCGGTTTCGATTTATTTGCCGTTTTACGATCAAAAATGACTTCCGGTTTCGATTTTTTTGCCGTTTCATGGTAAAATATGGACTTAGAAAAAAAATAGGGGATCCACGGGATGACCGCGTTATAATGGAGCGCGGATCTAAACGAAGCGCTTTATAAAGAGTCCGCAGTGTATTAATCATGAATTTTTGAAAGAGTAACAGAGCACAAGATCACAAAACAAAGACTGGAGACCAGTCTGCAATCTCAAGCATCTGACTGGTTGAAATGGAAACTAGTCATCATTTCAGTCAATCAAATGCTTGGGATTTAAGACTGGTCTCCAGATTTACATTAGGTCACCAACATTAAAGTATGTAGCTTCTTGGCTATCAATGTGTTCCATATTAACTTTTGGATCTTCAGGGTCAAGGTCACAGTGACTTCAACTGAAAATTTGCTAAAGATGAATAACTGAATATCAGTTTGACAAGGGATCAATGGTTTTGGAGTAGGTTTAGTATGTACAGAAAAATACCAGGTTAAAGGTCAAGGTCAAGATGGTATTCTTTAAATTAGTATTTGATCAACAAATAAATATTAGACCTTTGATACTTTTTTGAAATTGTGATGTTTTTAAGGAGAATTTTTTTCTCGAGAAATCTTAATGATAACTTTGTATGATGTTTGACTATATGTTTGACCGCCAGTAAGCTGTGTTTGACAGTTTTTCCTTTCTCAATTTCTCATCTTATTAAGTATGACCAGTGATGGGGGATGGGGAGGGGTCAGAAAAATCATGTGGGATTATTGACTTGTACACCTTTCAAAATTCAAAACTTCACTAGTAACATCCTCAGGTGGTTCATTCAGGGATTTCAATAGCTTTTGAAAACCTGGAGGTCATAATCAGATTGTCACAAGTCTTTGTATTCAAAGAACATTTCTACTTAATTACTGAAATTGATTACTTCATTTTAACTTATATTCAAGAAATAAAGATACAGCCTTCTCAATTTATACTGTATAATTATACATGCTTTTCATGTGCAGCTGTATTAATAACAGTACCTCTCTAGCTGTCAAACCAAGGGACATGGCTTTTGATCCTTATATAACAGAGGCCTATAAAAGGCCACTTCCCAATCCAAAAATATAGTATTTTTTCCCAACTGTGGTAGAGACTCTTCCTCAAATGCAAGGTTAGATGTCCAAAAATTGTTAAAACTCCTCTAAGGGGTGTTTGAAAATTAAAGTCTGAAAATTAAAGTGCTTAAAATTAAATTTAAGTTAAACATACAATGTACCTATTACTATTCAATTTTATAAACAAGAACCCATCTTTCAATTAATTTTGTTTTCCCAAAATAAACAATTATCGCACATGAATTTCCCAATTGAAAAGGCCAGGGCCTCTTTCCAATTTTCTATTGAAAAGCCCTGAGGGATGTTATTATGAGGCCTATCTGATTGTTCAACCACATGCGTGTATAAGCAAAGTAAAATGATATTCTCACCATCAATGTTTACAAATTATCAACTAACCATAACATGCACTTCTTTTGTTGTTTAAATGCCCATGCATATGCTTAAAAAGGTCGTCATGTCTGGTTATTTAATAAGTTATTGATTGTCCTGTTCATTACACTTATACGGATTTAGCAGTCGGGCCTCCATTTTAACACTTTAGTAAATACAATAACAGCTGTTTCACAGTAACTCGTCCTGCTTTTCTCATGCATAATCTCTATCAAAACATTTGACTGTCAACTAAAATTACCTATATCTTTCAGTACAATAGAAACAATATTTATCATTTTTCTTGTAAAATGTGACCATTTTCCTAAATTCTCTGCATCAAATTAACACCAAGTTCAGATTCAAGTGGGGTCAAAAGTTGAAAAATTCAAATTTACTTGCATCAAATTTGCAAGAATTGCATCAATTGAAATCCCTGGGCTCATTTGTTTAATCTCAGTTGGTTTGCTAAATAATTGTTTTTGAGAAGCCCTTGAGCAATTTCACAAACAATTCATCTTCTGTAGTTCATCTTTCTAATATGTCGATGATGGCAGGATTCCCAGGTGTGTGTTTCAGGGAGTGTTGGTTTGCTTGCTTTGCTTTCCACTGAAATATACATTATGACTGTTTTTTATGACTGCTTGTATTCAAGACATTATGAGTAACATTTTATGTTTTCCTCATTAGGTTGAAAATAAAGAGGTAGCACAGGCGCTTGGTCTCCAAGTTGGACCTTACAAGGTGAAGGACATCTCGGACACTGATTCACAACTGCTGTATAAAAAAGTACAGGCCACTTCTCCAACCTCTTTCTTGGATAATTCCAACAAACCCGTGTTGAAGAGAACAATGGAAGTAGTATCACCAAATGTTATGGGATCGCCAGCAAAGAAATTAAAACTATCTCCAGTGAAAGTGAATTTCTCAACATCAGGGCAAGGGCAGCTTGTAAATCACAGTTCAAATAATTCAAATAACATGATCGCAGTGACTAACAAATGTGCTAATTCCAGTGGATCGGGTGAAAGTTCAGCAGTGCCATTCATGTCGAAGATTAAAATCTTGTCACCGACCAGTGTGAACGGAAACATTAGTAATCAGTCTACAAATTCAGGGAAAAATTCTAGTGGTAAATCTGTTTCATTACTTTCCAGTCCATTGTCTAAACATTCTCACTCAAATTCATCATTGTCATCCATGTCATCAGCAGCATCATCAGCAGCCTCATCACGATCATCGTCAGAGAAGACGTCGCCATCACAGAAAATTGTCATTATCTCAGGAACAAATGCTGTTGTACAACAAACTCCACAGTCTAATGTGAAAAGTGTAAGTGCTGACTCAAGCATTAGACCTGTCCTAATTAATGCAACAGAGTTATCTCCCACTGTTGTGAATGCCGCTACTAATCAGCTGGAGACTTTCACTAGCAGTCAGTCTGTATCGACTCAGAACAGGCTCATTTTACACGACAGTGTTAATGGTACATACACAGTGTGTTCTGTTGGGAACAATTTCATGACCAATGTTTCTCAGGCAAATCAGAGTGCAACAACCCCCGCTATGTTGTTTAACTTGACTCAAGAAGGCAAATCTCGAATTATGCAGCCAAAAGTAGTGCTTAATGAACTGAACACTCTGAATTCCGTTTCGAGGGAAAATGATGAATTTCAGCAAATCATTACTAGCATTGCTGGAGAAAATATAATTAATCGCCAAATCCTAAAAACTGAAGATCTGGAAAATGTGGATTTAATTTCCAACAGTACAATAGAGGGCCTTGCAGTGTCGGATACAGGTGGCCAGAAAATGATTCTTACATTACCCAATGGAGAACCTATCCGAATAGCATCAAATGACACAGCTGTAGGTAACAACTTCGTTTACACTCTAAGTAACGGAGACACATCTCAAGAAAATGTGTTTTTCACAGTAGATCCGGATTCAATGCTGGTTACTTCTTATAAAGGTGATCAGATCACAGAGGCAGCTAATGATGATGTTAATACATCTAGCCAAATGCTACAAGCAAATGGCAAAAACGAGGTTGTTGGAGTTATTAATAGCATTGATACTTCCGAGTCGGTGAAAGTGAACTCTGTACAAGTCATGAATGGCGGAAACTCTTTGAAAGTCGTCGATCTGGAACAACTAAATGAAGATTCTAATAGTGTAATAGATGGGTCACAAATGAATGTGAACACAGCACAGTTTGGAATTGGGAAAACAGGAAGTGCCTCTAAAGTAGTGATACAAGGCGGTGAAATTCAAATGGCAGCTCTTTATAATGGTGATGAGGAGCTGGAAAATGGTACGGAACCAAAGCCTAATGGTAACTTTGAAACAAGTGTTGACGACTCCAGTCAAGGGGAGATAATCCAGTTACCAGCCACAAATATATTCCAAACTGAAGATGGATTAATATTTATTCAAAATGCAGATGGAACAACATTACATTTACAGGGTTCAGATGGCCAGGCACTGTCCATGGAGACGGTGCAAGCTCTGTTGGGAATGAGCAATGATTCGGATCTCTCGCAGTTTGTTACGCAAGAAAATACCAGTTAGAATTAGTGATTTAAGGATTTAAGGCTTTACTGCATATATACAGTTTTGTTTTACTTGTATAAACAATGTAGATCCAGCTCAGTTGGCACATCTGTTTCATCTGATCTTGATCTACACTGGTTCCTTCTTAGTCAGGGCCCAAGATCATAAAACTAAGTTTTGAGATCGGTCTCAAATCTCAAGAATCTGATTGGCTGAAATGGCGACTGGTCGCCATTTCAGCCAATCAGATGCTTGAGATTTGAGACTGATCTCCAGATTTAGTTTTATGATCATGGGCACAGATATAAGCGATTGATTCAAAAGTGAACAGGTATATGCTGATCAAATGACACAGATGTGCTGGCTGATCTGAATCTACACTGTTTGCTCATATGTACAACCATATCCCATGGAGTAAAAGGTAAAGAATTTATCTATGGGCTTTGGTGAAGAATTTCAGGGTCAACAATTATCACAAAGTGTAGTTTTTTTATGGTGCAGCACAATTATAATATTAAGAAAACATCTACTGTGGATATTTGTCTTTGTCTTTAAAAATGAAAAATTAAATTCGATAAATAAAATCAAATCTAAATTTGTTTCTTGTAAAAGATTGATGTAACAAAATTGAATTGTTAATGTTTTAGTCATATCGTGTTAAGCACAATTTTGAACATCTCATGTACCAAGTTACTGAATCTAGGAGTTTTGCAGTTATGTAAACTAATTATGATAAATTTTAAGTCCATACTGTATGATCAATTTATAATTTAAACGTTTTAAAACATTTTGACAAACCACAAGAAGGTAGTAACATGTAATAAATTATTTACATTATGATTATTGAATTTCAGTTGGAATAGAGTGGATAAGTGAGTTCTTAATGATGATTAGCAGTAAAATGTTTAACCCTTTCCTCCATATATACACATTTTTACGCATGTTCGACCAGTAAAGATCCAGATCAGCCGGCACATCCATGCCTTCTGATCAGGATCTGCACTTGTCGCATTTTGGTCAGAAATAACCTAATGAATCATAAAACGAACAATGCAGATAATGATCAGATGGCACAACGCAATAAAGATGTGTCTATGGAGGAAAGGGATAAAACAGTTCAGCTATGGAAAAGTACAGTGAAAAGTGCTTACCTGTGCTTAGTTTGATCTCAAAATGATTATCCAGTGTTTTTACCTTTAGTTTTGCATAGCTACTTAACTAAAAATTAATAAAACTGAAAAAAAAACCCAGTAAATTTGAGAAATTCTTACTGTTATTCTAAATACCACCAATATCGGGATTTGTTTTGAATCCCGACGGGATATTACATGTATGTACCAGAAGTCTGTCACCCTCATCCTGTGACCAAGGTTATAAAACTGAGCATGGAAACCAGTCTCAAATCTCAAGCATCTGATTGGCTAAAATGGTGAGACTGGTTTCCATGCTCAGTTTTATAACCTTCAACCCTGCTCAGTTGATGTAATGGATGCACTGTTCCTCCACTTTGAGTTGGTTCATTACTTGTTTATAGTCAGAAATTTCTTAACCCTTTCCTCGATATGTAAGCATTTGGGCGAACACTGCAGCCCGAAAATACGAACCATCTGATCAGGATCTATACTGTTTTATTCCTTTGTCAGAAATAACCATATTAATCAAAAAGTGAACATGCAAATTCTGATCAGATGGCACAGATCTGTATCTACACTGTTTGTCCAAAGCCATAAAGGCATATAAATGAAGGAAAGGGTTAGGTGAACAGCGATAAGGTTAGATGTTCATTGGGTACAGACTGTTTACTGGTGTTTCTGACTCATTAGGTTATTTATGACCAAGATGTGACCAGTGCAGATCCAGATCAGATGGCATGTACAGATGATCTGGAGCTACACTAGTTGCTTATGCATTAAAATGCATATATTTATGGAGTAAAGTGTTAATCTGGTAATATTAGCTTTTAGCCGTATGTTGGTGGTCAGCAAATGTGACAGTCTCGTTAAAGTTATTATTGTGGTGACTTGGACTGCTCTGGCAATGACAAATGAGGAAACTCCATCAGAGCAACAAAGCCATTCATGATTCAGATGCTTTTTTTTAACCCTTTCCTGTATAGATACACCTTTATTGCTAGGGTGATCAGTTTAGATTCAGATCAGTTGGCACATCCGTGCCATCTGATCAGGATCTAAACTGTTTGCTTTTTGATTCATTGGGTTATTTCTGACCAAAAT
This sequence comes from Corbicula japonica, assembly GCA_038501625.1. NCBI lineage: Eukaryota > Metazoa > Mollusca > Bivalvia > Venerida > Cyrenidae > Corbicula > Corbicula japonica. The sequence goes on along the minus strand of JAZAYU010000062.1, from coordinate 3,515,425 downwards.
GCGACTAGTGCAGATCCAGATCAGATGGCACGGATGTGCCGGCTGATCTGGATCTACACTGGTCGCACATGCGTAAAAATGCGTATATATCAAGGAAAGGGTTAAACAGATGTGTAGATAAATATGGGTTTCATCCTGGTAATGAGGAAATTATATGTATGCTGGGTTTGTTAACCCTTTATTCCGTAGGGCATATCTGTTTGATTCATTAGGTTATTTCTGACCAAGCACAGTGTAGATCCTGATCAAAATGCAAAGATGTGCCAACTGATCTGGATCTATCCAATATGACGCACATGCGATAAAACCTGTATATATGGATTAAACAGTTAATGTCATAAAACACATCCAGTACAGTTACAGTGACTTCAAGTTGCGCATGCATTTCAACTGGTGACTATCAGTGCATGTTTTGTTTCAACTTGAACAAAATTTGTTATTACCCAAACTTTTTTTAACTTGATCACAATCTTTATCAGTAAAATTTTAAAATGCCTTGGTTGTTTATGTTAACCAATCAGATTAGATCAGTTAAAAATCGTGGACTAACTAAATTTGCATTGTAAGGACATGGTAATTACTGTTGAAAGTAATAAACAAACTTGAGCTGGTGATTATGGCCCATTAGCCATTAAAAAAGTAACAGAAATACAATCAAACCAATCTTTGAAGATCACTTGGGATAAAGCCCATAATTGATCTTTAGAGACAGGTGGTCTTTGTTCAACGAAGAATTTGTTCTTTTATTCAGTTAGTGGTACAAATAAAATGTGATCTTAACCCTTTCCTTTATAGGCATTTTTACGCATTTGCGACCAGTTTAGATCCAGATCAGCCAACACATCTGTGCCATCTGATCAGGATCTGCACTGGTCACATTTTGGTCAGAAATAACCTAATGAACTAAAAAGCGAACAGTTTAGATCCTGATCAGACGGCATGGATGTGCCGGCTGATCTGGATCTAAACTGTTCGCCCTAGCAATAAATGTGTATCTATACAGGAAAGGGTTAACCCACAGAACTGCTAGTCTTTGGTTACAGGTGATCTTTAGCACAGGTTGGACTGTATACAACTGTAACTTATCATATTGATGCCAGAGAATGTATAAAGTGCTTCTTGGTCAAAATTAGTAAAGCTAAGAGTGAACAGTAGAGATCCTGATCAGAATAAACAGATGTGCAAGCTGATCTGGATCTACACTGGTCACCCATGGGATGTACGCCATAACCCATGGAGTAAAGGGTTCATCATTTTGTGCTACCTGTTGAAAATCTGTTACTGTATTTATATCTACCTTGTTCAACATCAAATTTCTACATGTTAGTGTAAATTTTTGTGTTTTAATATATTGTAAGCAATAAAATTCTGATTATTTATGATGCATTGTCTTTATTGTTAAATGAATTGTGCAACAAGCAGTTTAATGACTGATAGAAACATTTTTAACCCTTTCCATCAATGATACACCTTTATTGCGTGGGCAAACAGTTTAGATCCAATTCAACCGGCACATGCTTAAAAATGCGTATTATGGAGGAAAGGGTTAATGTTTAAGTCTAAACCTTAACCCTTTTCTCCGTATATATGTGTTTTAATGCATGTGCAGCTAGTGTAGATCCAGATCAGCTGGCACAATCTGTGCTGTGTGATCAGTATCTGCACTGGCTGCATCTTGGTCAGAAATTACATAATGAATTTAAAAAGCGAACAGTATAGATCGTGGTCAGATGGAACATATGTTCTGGCTGATCTGGATCTACACTGTTCACCTATGCAGTAAAGGTGTATTCTATGGAGTAAAAGAGTTAACAGGGGTGGAGCCAGGATCTGATGTTAGAGGGGTTGTAATTTGCTTAGCTCCATTGTATCGAGAAAAAAATGTAGTGTGTGCTATTTATGACTGATTAACAGTCAAATTGTTGCCTAAGATGACTGTAACAAAACATTTGTATGAAAATAAAAAGGTGAAATAAGAATAACAGCTGTTCCTAAACAGCTGATAGGAAGTTAGAAGAGAGGTTGAAAGCATGTATTTTGTGATCTAAATGAGACACAACAAAAACATAGAAAAATCATGTAGTTGTTGGGATAGTCCGTAGCATAGAATAGTTGCTGCATTGAAATTTAACCAGGTTCTAAGGTGAACCAACCTTACACTCGCCTCCCCAGCATTATCTTAAAACCATATATCTGTTGTAGTGGTGAATTATCTCCAACCCATCAACATACTCGACAATTTTGCATGTTTAAGGGCTTGCCACACTCCTCCCAATCCTGTTCATCGATAAAAAGAAAATGGTCAAAATCTCAATAATGGCAAAATGCCGTTCAATGAAACTTTGCACAAATGAATGTTACTAATGTATCTTGATTTTGCATACAGTAAGACATGTTAGAATAGTAAAGAAAACAAGCTAGAACTTGAAATCCCTTAAAATTCTATTTACATAAATTCACAAAAACTAAGCGATACAAAACTTTAATTTTAAATTCCGTGAGTGCAATGATACTAACAAGAAAATGTTGTATACTTTGTAAAAAAACTTTCAACTACTTAAATAGAAATCAGTGATTGTCATCCGTTTACGCGACCAGAAAATTGAAGGTCAAATACACTTTTACTAATATCTTGTAAAGTTTACATAATTATGTAAGTCATGAGGACACAATAAATTGTTGTCAGTATCATATTACTCATGTGGGCATTTAAAATGATGTTTTGTGTTGTTTAGTTTTTGTGAATTTATGTAAACAGAAGTTGAGGCAATTTTTATATCTCGCTATTTTTCTTTACTGTCCTAATGTGTCTTACCATCTGCAAAATAAAGTTACATTAATAACATACATTTGTGCAAAGTTTCATCTAACGGAATTTTGCCGTTATTGAGATTATGATAATTTACTTTTTATTGATGAACAGGATTGGGAGCAGTGTGGTGCCCATAAGCATGAAAAAAATGCATATAATATAGGCACTGTAATGCAATGTGGACTGGAAGTCCAACAACAGGCTTCAAGGTTATACAAGGGAGTCTGAAAACCAGTCTCGGATATAAAGCTTCCAATTGGTCAGTCCTGACACTGCTCAGTTTCAACCAATCAGACTAGATCACTCGATTTAATTAAAAAAATACCTCATGACATAGACTGTAAGTATTTCATTTGATCATCATCTTGGGTGAGTTAGAAACCATGTCATCTGTGCTCACTAGATCAAATCAAGGACAACCTTGAAGAAATATTTGTCAGGACGAGTTTGGGGGGAGGGGATACACTTGAGTTTTGTGGGATTTTATACAAAAAGAGCAACGAAAAGATGTAATAATATTCCCCTATATTAGTTTTCTATAAATTTTTACAGCATGTACAGTTAAATAGATAAATTCTCTTTAAAAAAATGCTGACTTGCATAAGCTATATACTACATATTTTGATTTCACTTATATTTTAGCTTGGAACCAAAACATCAAACACGATGTGCGGTGACTGGGATTTTCTTTAGCACGAGAAAGTTTAATAGACAGAATGTTGTTCATAGTTTATCATGCCTTCAGGTTGCTTTACTTTAAGCCACACCTTTTGTCATAGTTTAAACATATGCAAAAGGAATGAACCCACTGCGAAAAAATTTGATTGACAGCAAAACAATTTGGAAGTAAAATACAGGGGTTCCTGATCGGAGCGGCAGTTCTAACAGTCGTCACATGACAAAAAACATGATCGGCGTTATGTGAAGTGTTGAGTGTAACAGAGGTTGCTCGCTGGGTCAAAATCTAATTGAAATAGAAATTTGAAGTAAAAAGCAAGCATGAGTCTGTGTCAATACCTGCCTACACATTGAAGCAGTACTTGTTTTGCACAAAAGTGACATAAACACAGGCAAAGAATGAATCTAATTCTTTTTATGAATTTTAAAGATTACGAAATGTAGATACATGAATGAGAAGGCAATTCCGAAGTGCACCTAACTTGACAACTTTGAAATATCACAGGCTTGACTAAGGACCACATCGGACATATTTTCGTTCAGAGATCTTCTCCACATTAATGCTGATCAGCTCTGTAACAATATTTAACAATCTATGACGGCCTAGGGTTCAACACACACATTAATTGGCAAATACTATGCACTAACAACAAAGCAGTCTGAAGGACAGCAAGATCCCAAATGGTATTAAGAAATGTTGAAAATGTTATTGCTGCCGAAATGTTTACTTTTAAGTATAAAAGTTAATATTGTGAATTCATCAATCAGAAATAAGAAACTGGATGTCATATTGGGCTGCTTGTAAGCCAACAGGACATGAAGTGTTCCAAGGAAGTTTAGGGCTTACTACACTCAAATCTCAATAACGGCAAAATGCCGTTCAATAAAACTTAGCACAAATGAGTGTTACTTGTGTATCTTTATTTGCATAGTAAAGAAAAATAACAAGATCTAAAAATTCCCTAAACTTCTATTTACATAAATTCACAAAAACTAAACAACACAAAACATCATTTTAAATGCCCACACGAGTTATATGATACTGACAACAATTTATTGTGTCCTCGTGACTTACATATGTAAACTTTGTCAGATATTAGTAAAAAGTGTGTTTGACCTTTAATTTCCTGGTAGCTTCCTGGTCACGTAAACGGATGACAATTTTTGATTTCTCTTTTAGTAGTTGAAAGTTCTTTACAAAGTACACAACATTTTCTTGTCAGTATCATTACACTCGCATGGGAATTTAAAATTAGGTCTAAATTTTTTTTCTTTACTTTTCTAACATGTCTTACTGCATGCAAAATAAAGTTACATTCGTAACATTTATTTGCGCAAAGTTTCATCGAACGTCATTTCGCCGTTATTGTGATTTTGATAATTTTCTTTTTATTGATGAAAGTGCTGGGGAGAAGTGTGGTAAGCCCTTAAAAGCAATGATTGTTGCAGAATTTGTATTTCACTGGCAGTGGTTAGATGCAAGATGACAATAAGCCTAGTTTTGTGTACATGGCAAGTCCAAATGCAGTAGCTCATCCATACAAGTGGGAGCCTTCTATTGGGTACTGGGACTTTTGGTGTAACACAGATGTCAGCTTGATAATCTTTTCAGGAATTTCTCAGGAAACAAGTCAATGTGGTGAGCTTTTATTGTTCTAATATTAAGGCTATGATAATCTAGAAAATATCGAGCACACACAAACCTTGAAGTGCATGGTTGAAACATAGCTAATGCACATTTTCTCAATGAATTCCTTCAGAGTTTGGAAAACCTTTGAACAGCACTGTTGACCTTGACCTAGAGTCGGCAAGGTTCAAACAATTACTGCACATATTCTCATTCGAACATATAACCAAAGTTTCATAAAATTCCTCTGAGGTTTTGAGAAGTTTTAGGGTGGAAATTCTTAAGCATGCACACGTGCAAGTACGACTGGACAGACGATGACCATTCCTAAAGCCCATTTCCACTCTGTGGTGGGGCATAATAAAAACTAAAAGGTCCATTACTCTTTTAAAAATTAACACACAAATCTACAAGTTCCTCACAGACACAAAGTGTAGGAATAACAACAAACTCTTCCTGGTAATATTTTGTATGTTTTTATTTTCATTTTATTCCAATTTTACTTACTGGTTAAGTCATGATATTCTTTCATTCATTATAAAATAGGCTAAATGGGTACCTATGTTATTTTATTAGCATAAGCGAAGAAATGTATGTATACATGACATCATCAGCAGCCATATCAATGTTTAAGTGAGGAGAAATATGAGATGAATTATGAATATAACTAAATACTTAAACTCTTTATTCCATAAATACACCTTTATGGTGTGGGGAAACAGCGTAGATCCAGATCAGCCAGCACATCCGTGCTATCTAAGCAGGATCTGCACTGTTCACTTTTTTATTTATTTGGTTCTTTTCTGACCAATTAGCAAACAGTGCAGATCCTGATCAGAAAGCACAGATGTGCTGGATGATCAGCATCTATACTTGTATCACTTGTGTTTAAATGGTGTATATATGGAGTAAAGGGTTAAATGACTTTGACAAAGACCAGATCCAATGATATCAGTTTCAAGTTAAAACAAGGAACCAAATCGTGTCCAATCATTACTTAACAAGCTCTGAAAATTTCTGTACATATTACTCTTGACCAATCTTTTTTTCTGCATAAAAAGACCTAGAGATGTAAATGTCTAAGTACTTGTTGTAAAACAGTACCGATAGCAAATATATAAATCCTCGAGTCCCGGTTATTCAAGATGGTACAATACAATATGTGTAATAACAGTGCACATTATAACATACTGAGCTTTTACAATGTTATTCTAGCTCTATTTTGGTAGCGGCACCATTTCTAAGCAACTCCTACGCAGACATTTACAGAACTCTGTGCACAGACCTTTTCAACTTTTTTGGTGATAATAAAAACAAGTGTTATAACATGTCGACTATAATTTCACACCAGCCAAAAGGAAGTGATGTTAAATAAATACCAGCTATTAGAATAACTATGACAGCAAAGTAAATACACCCTTTTCAATTAAAATAACATCCCTAGTCATAACACTGTGGATCTAGGTGACTATGAAGTGAAGTGTACAGGTTATATAATTTCGATGATGATGAAAAAAACACAAACACACCTAACTTCAAGCCCAGGGTCTCGCGTTAACAAAAAGACTTTTACCTTTTTACAAAACTTGCGCATATTTCATGTTGAGAGATTTTTTTGATGACCTTGCAGACTAATAAGACCTTGCAAAAAATTCAATTTGCCATACACATAATAAATTACAGAGGACACATATTTGTACATTTTCTACATCAGGTTAAAGCCTGCCTTTACATGTAATGATTTTTTAACCCTTTACTCCATGGGATATGGCTGTTATTTTATTGGAAAACAGTGTAGTTCCAGATTAGCTGGCACATTTGTGCCATCTGATTAGGATCTAGACTGTTTGCTTTTAGATTCATTTGGTTATTTCTGACCCAGAAGCGATCAGTGCAGTTTGAGATAAGATGGCACAGATGTGCCAGCTGATTTGGATCTACACTGGTTACACATGCAATAAAACCCGTATATATGGAGTAAAGGGTTAACCAAAATTAGCCTATATCCAAATCAATGCACCTAGAAATTAGTCTCGTTAATATTGTCTTTAATTAATAGTACGATTGCACACAGAAATGACTGTTCACCAGGCAGGACCAACAACTGGCTGGTTGTTTTATCATTTGCAATGCAGTTAGAGACAATAAAACTTGCTGAAAAGTCAGTCAATGCCCTACTTTTAAATGCATTTAACAATTCGCACTGTAAAACTTGCTGAAAACTCAGCAATCAATGCCCGGATTTTAAATGCATTTCTTTTTTCCCAATTACATACGGCTGATGCAAGGCTTTTGTATAGCCAAATCATCAGTGGGAAATGGTACCACGTAGGCAAAACAACAGGCCAACTTGTATTACTCCTATCTGATAAACTGCCGCGACTGTGTAAAATACGTATAGAGAGATGGCAGTGCTTTGTATAAATTATATACAGAGTGAATATGATACAACAAATTGAAAAAATATCTCTATTCTATCTTCATTTTGATCATAAAAGCAGAGTAACATTACATACATGTATGCATTGTAGAATATCTATATACTAAGAAATAAGAAAAATGTAAAAAAGGACATTTTTTGAGGACGTCACACGTTCTATTTTATTCCAAGCGTATCGTTTAGCTGCAAAATTTCTACCAACTTCAGTCCATTAACTTTGGTTTGTATGTATGTATGTATGTAATTATGTTTATATATGCATAAGCTAAGAGATGTAAAAGCAATATTCCCAAAGTAACAGAGCCCAAAATTGGTACCAATTTTTCTGGTTGTATATATGTTAGTGTATGTTAATGTTGATAAAATCAGAATTCCGCATCTTTCACAGAGGTCATTCAAGTAGTGTGGGTGAACCCAGTCAAATGTTCTCTATGGAAGATCGTTTAGCTTGGCCTTAGCTACCAGGTATTTGAATTAAAGGTTATTACTTTAAATACAAACATATTAAAACAACTAACAATGTAACACAATGATTATCTTTTCATGTAACAAAAATATAGGTTAAAAATTGGTTTTGGAAAATTACAATAAATGTACAGTACTATTCAATTCATGCATAGATTTTCTGTCCTTTGACAAGAGCCCAAGATCATAAAACTAAATCTGGAGTCCAGTCTAAAATAACTAGCATCTGATTGGTTGAAATGGCGACTGGTCGCCATTTCAGCCAATCAGTTGCTTGAGAATTTAGACTGGTTTCTAATCTTAGTTTTCTGTCCTTTGACAAGGTAACACATTCAGTAAGCTGTAAATACTTCTGCAATATAGAATCTATTCCAAGTGAAAATGTCTTCAGATCTTATTAAGTGATAGTCTTTATTTCCAGTCTGTATTTTCTTAAAGTTGAATGCTGCAGATATTAAAACTCTCCAATATTATGATCACTCTTCCCAAATGTTAAAATCCACTCTCAATCTCAACACACCAATCAGGTCACATGATAAGTCACATGATATGCATAAAGGTCAAAGGTCAGGTTTCCAAGGGGGAGAACTCCAGCTCTTCCTATGCTACAGAAGCAGTTACAGACAACAAATGTCTGAGTGATCACCTATGACCATTTTATTATAATAACCAGAATGGCACTATGGGTAACGTTTTCACAAATCGCTCTCGCCGTACAACGCTGTTGAGAAGCTCATGTAATCGAGAGCACCTGGTACTGCGTCGCGTCCACTGTACGGTGCCATTCTCTGAATACAGTACTCGGCCTGATCTGGTGGCAACTCTTGTCGTAATATCTGTGCTGTGATGTAAGGCTGAAATACACAAATCATTTGTCAGGTCAATATAAATAAAACCAGTTACTGTTGCTGCCAAGCTGATTTTTCTTTTTGTTGATCTATTTTTTTTTTTTTTTCATTGTTTTAAGTTGAGTTGAAATGAGGAAAAAAGTGTACTTCAAAGTTTGGTTCCTAAACTAAAATGGTTTATCACCAGTGTAAGTTCTCACATTTGCTAAAGAAATGCCATAATACAGGGTTAGATAGAGTTTTTCCAGAAAGGGGTTTGTTTGAAGTAGTTTCTTAGGGTAGTTAAATGATAATTTATAACTCTTGACGAAAAATCTGATGAAATTTAAATACTGCTAATCAAAGGGCGTTCTAGCAACCCCACTGAACCCCTCTGAATCTTCTTACCTTATCTCCAGCCAAGATCTTGAATGACTGCATGACTTGCTCAGCAGTGTCTGTGTCTGCGGTCTCGCGAGTCATGAAGTCGAGGAAACTTTCAAATGTTACATGGCCGCTGTGGTTAGGATCTACTATTGACATAATTCTCTGGAAGTCAGCATCTCCCTGCAAGTAACAAACAACATCTATTAATCAAAAGAAGCTTAAGGTAAGTGCTTTTTTGATGTTCTTTCAATAATAAATCTGACTCAAAACTGATAGAAACTATGATTTTTATTTGAGACACATCTTGTCTTGACTCTAACAAAACAGCACAACATATGATGCAGTATCAAACAGGAAGTGTAAGTGTTTCTAATGCAAATGAACCAATCAAGTCACTTGTCATCACTTGTACACATAATTTGAATTAATTTCATCATTAATTTTGTACACATAATTTGAAATGATTTTATCATTTTTACACCTAATTTGAATTGCTTAATGTACATACAAATATAGAAACATACAAAAATGCACATGCATATGATACTGAACAAAGCACATACCTGTTTATCGTCTCTAATGTTATATGATACTGAACAAAGCACATACCTGTTTATCGTCTCTAATGTTATATGATACTGAACAAAGCACATACCTGTTTATCGTCTCTAATGTTATATCCTAAACTGACAAGACAGGCCTTGAATTCCTTTGGCTCGAGACGGCGTGTTCTGTTCTTGTCGAAGTGGTTGAATGACAGACGGAACTCGTTCATCTGATCCTCACTGATACCCTTAGAATCGCGAGTCAAGATCTGAAAATACATAGCGGGAGTTAGCCCTTTTCTTCATAGATAAACATTTATTGTGTGGGCAAACAGTGTAGATACAGATCAAGTGGCACATCTGTGCCATCATATCAGAATCTACACTGTTTGCTTTTTGATTTATTAAGGTTATTTCTGACCAAAAAGCAAACAGTGCAGATTCTGATCAGACGGCATGGATGTGCTGGCTAATCTGGATCTACACTGTTCATAAAAGGCACATAATTTTATATGGAGGAAAGGGTTAATTTTATCTTACAGTTTTATTGGTTTTAACAGAATTAAATTCAGTTGATGTGTGTAAAATATGCCAACTGACATACACATTGAGCGACCAGAAATGCTGAATTTGAGTGTTTTAACCCATTACTCAATAAATATGGGATTTTTTGAATGGTCAACCATTGTAGATCCAGATCAGCAGGCACATCCATGCCGTCTGATATGGATCTACATTTGTTGCTTCTTGGTCAGAAAAAAGCTAATGAATCTAAAAGCAAACAGTGATTATCATACATTTACTTGTATCCTAAGAGGAAAATAAACCTAATCTTATTCTTAATCATTAACTCAAAATAAAATTAATATCTTAACCAACTATTTAAAGTCTACAATGAATAGATACAACAAGAAAATGTTTGGTAATATTTTTGATAAAGACAATTTAATGTTGTTTTTTTAAATTCTTTTTAAAACATATTTAATTGCCAAAACATAATGTAACTATAAATATTTTTTTTTCAAATGCATGTCTATTTAACAGCTACTGTTCAGATAAAATAACAACACAAACAAACACTATCACTATTTAATAAAGTCAAAATTACTTCTTGATCGGTAATCCCTTTTGAATTCATGTATCCAACTTTTTCATTTCAGGTTTTTTTACAAGAATTATCTCCATCATCATGAAATATCATGACTAGAACTATTTATAAAAACATTTTTGTTTGTTGTTTTACTGTGGTATGAGAAAAATGTCAACAATTTATACAACAAGGTAAAATAATGCCAACTTATTGTTAACAAACTCCATTAAATCAAAACTACAAGCCAACTATGAAATCAGAAACTTGGTTCAGATGCAAAAGCTAAAACAGATTTTCCATCAAGTTTATACAGCGAGGCATTTAGTTTAATGATCTGAAGGTATTACTTAATAAATAGATTATGAAATTCATGACATGGTCTGGTGTCATTTTACAAAATTATCAATTCACAAATTTTCATAATGTATTCATTCCTACACATTAAATTTATGCATCCTTTACTAAAACATGCTAAAATGGAGCAGGTTTTATTTAAAGCGACTTATTTAGCTGCATTTTGGGTCATTTCATGTAGAAATAAAATTTCATTTCCATACCTGACATTAGGAAGCAGGGAATCAAAAAGGAACTAGATATTGCTCACAATGTTTTAAATGCTGAATTCATGAAATGGACTCAACTTTGTTTATTTTGAGCAAGTCCTTTCATTGCTCATAATTAAATGGTAATTAATGGAAATTAATTTACTGTTAGAGCAAACATTCAACATGAGGATCTGGGTCTACATTGGTTGACTAATATTATTTCACACATGATTTTAATGGTAAATAAAGGAATAGATTCTGCTTTTAGTTGCCTTGAACTTTAACTGTGAACCCGCCTAATTTTTCTAACGGGCTATACAATTCATTCCATTTATAGTTCAAAGGGTAGTTTTTCAGGTTTTATTAATCAGATTTAATGGATGTCTGAGCTTGTCCTATGTCTACACTGGTTGTGAAGTCATTGATAGTAAGCTAAAAGTTAACCACTTCAAAATCTGTAACTCCAAATTGTGTTCACTGTAGACCAAGCCAAGTCTGACTCCATGGCATTGTCAATGAATACAGTGTTCACTATTTAGTAATCTGTGTTGACCACATGTCCAAGTTCTAAAATAACTGTACAGTTTCTTCTAATTTCTTAAAAAAAACAATTTTGAAAAAAAAAACCAAGCCAACCCATGACAGAAAATTAATTCACTTAGTTAAGAAATACTAACCTCTGAATGAAAACTCTCATCAAAGCTGTAGTTGATATAGCTATTATTATTCATAGTGTTGTAACTAGTGTTCATAGAATTATTCCTACTGGCCCCACACCTGCATGAACACACACATTTCCTCGGTGGAAGGGGTGGGGGAGTTGACAGCTCATATCCTTCAGTTGCATACATTTTGGAGTTTAAGTTTCCTATATCCTGTTTTGCTTTTTGTTTAGATTTTAAAATTGTACACTAGGAATATTCCAACTCAATCACACACTTAAGAATCTTCCTACTTTAGCAACCTCACAGTAAGTTCTGGGTAAAGCACAAACTTGAGCACTGACAAAATTCCCTTCAACGCTTTCACCTTATATAGTTTCTTTTCCAAATCAAATGTTATCTTTAAAGTTCATTAACCAGTCTAGGAAAAACATACTTATCAGATCACTGCCAATTTCATCCACTTTATTACTTATCATCAGTGATGATTAAAATAATTAATGAAGATTTACCTTTCATGTTGTAAATCAATGTAGATCTTTATTACTTATCACTGAATTAAGGATGAAATGACAGGTTACATTATATCTATGGAAATCTTTAAACCTAGTATTGTCTGTTAAAAAAGATAAGCCATCAAATTGACAGTGATTAATTAAAGATTGGGAAAGAAAATCAACACAGGAAGTTATTAGAGATGTAAACACAATAGCCCGAGGATAAATAAATCAATTTTCTTTGATTTTCCTATTGAGCTATTGTTTACTTGTTGTGATCATAAAGTACATTGAAGTTGATAAGGTACAATTCTGCAACTTTTTGCCTTGAAAGTCACGCTTTAAATGTTAATTTACAATTCAGTGAAATATCAGTTTTAACACTTAAAATGTCATTCGTGACAGTAATATTAAAGATTTTCTGTCAGATAATGTCACAGTCTGATTCACTAATTAAAACCTTGACAAAACTCCTGTCCTTTCAAATTACACCATGACATCCTTAATCAAAGAGTGTCCAACATAATTATCTGCCCTTGGGCATTTAAAACACCTTTTTCTAAAAGCTAATTATTTTCTACCATCATAAATTGTTGAGTTTAAATATTATCTTGCTACTTTTATCAATTTTATTTTTTATTTAGAGATAAAAAATAACAGCAGTATGTAAACAATCAAGACAACAAGTTTCATACAACTTTTTTTTTGTTACAAATTTTTATTCCTATTATTGTTCACAAAACCTTAAATTATTTTCAAAATTGTGCAATTTCCACACTTCCAGAAAGCTGGATTTTTAACAACTATTTTGTTACTTTAACAAATAGAAAATTTGACTTATGTCCAAATCAGCAGTATTTTTTTTTTCAATCAATTTATTTTCAAGATTCATCTCTCTTTCTTTATTAACAAAGATAGCTGGTGACATCAACTTCCTAATAAGCAATTACTAATCTAACTTTATAGTCAAATTAAAACCAAAAAACATTTCTGAGCTGTCATCACCTACTGAAAGAAGACTCCGTGGCTGACCACAAAAATGTAATTTGCAGAGAAATATGCAGGTTTATAAAAAATTGTGGTAACAAAATGCATGAAAATTTAAAATGCATGTAACTGTTTCATGCTTCATTATTTCTATGTTGAGTCAGTTTGGGTAGTTGTATCATCTATCTATCTTCCAAATTTACAGGGTAAAAAACTGTTCATTATTTTATTTTTCAATTAAAAGAATGATACATTTAGTACAGAACAATGATTATTAAAGTAATACATCTTTGATTTGAATGGAGTACAGATATTTTAAAGTGAACTAATAATGAGACAGTCTGGACCCAAAGATCATAAAACTAAGACTGTAAACCAGTCTTGAAACTCTAGAATATGATTGGTCAGTTTGGAAACTGAGCTCAGTTTTAATCAATCCAGTGCTAGAGATGGAGATTGGTCTGATGTCTCTATTTTATTGTCTTTGGCCAAGATTGAAACATGTTGACTTCCTTCAATATAACTAACAGACCTCTCTGGGATCCAAATACCAAGTCATGGTATTGGAATTTCCTTAATGCTTTTAAATTTTGTTGAGAAATTCTATCTAACCACTTGATCATCATCAATGTACCCAAGTTGGCATACCTCTACCTGCTGTGCTTACCAAGGAACTAACCCCGAGTCATCAACCTCAGAATTCCTCGGCAGATGCCTTCAACATGGGATGAGCGAGCATGGATTTGTCTTAGAATATAATTTTCAAGGAGAAAATAAGTTCAAGTTACTGACCTGGTTTTCAACTTCATTGATGTTCCTGGCAATGGCCGTCAACAGCTGCTCCCAGCCAACTCTCAAAGTCTGAAACATTAAAAGCTAATTAAAGAATGGAAACAATATAGAATAATCACCCAATGGGGTCCTACCAATATACAGTTATCTCAATATTCTGTCCTAAGTTACATCCCTTTGTAACGCGCACCTGTCACTGGGTAGTTCCGGTCTGAGATTGACATTAAAACAGACATGCAGTAGTCATCCTTTGTCTTTTCAAATACGTTTTAATAGGGTTTGGTTGGTCAGAGATCAGCATAATGCATAAAAATGTTTGATTATTATCATTGAATGGAAAAAATAGATAGTTTTATAGTGCAGCGCATAATATTTAAATTTTCTCTTTTACCCATTTTTATACGTTTGCGAGGTATGTGTTTATCATCGTTATGTTCGACCCCTTCGGTATTAAAGAGTAAAAATACACATTTCTTATGCTCAAAAATGGCAGATTTGAGGGAAAGAAAAGTAAGAAACCGTTAACGAAAAAAAGGTAGACTAGTACAATTTATAACTCATGATGTAAAATAAAGTTTGACTTCCGCCAATGAAACGCCCGTTCACTTTTATACATGTTCTTTCATGTCCATGCAACATTTTTGGCCAGGAATTTAATAGTCTAAGATTATTTTAATAACTGAACCTTTTCCTACAAATTCAATTCACACCATTCGGTTCATAGATTTGTGCCATGTTCATATTAAGGTAGTTTTCAATATACTGCTATTTATTCTCCAAAGGTTTCTTTCTTATACGTATACAATTTAGAATATATTCAAACACGGTTTCGTAATGTTTACATTTTTTCTCTTTATTTAAATTTTTTTATTTCATTTAGTTTTACAATCAATTTTATTAAATTTAATAAAGTTTAAATATATTTGGGTAAAACTTTCCCAAATGCTATTTTATTAAATTCAGATTGGAGCGCTTTAAGTTGCAAATATCAAATAATGAATGTCTCGGGTCTCAAACAACAGTGTGACAGTTAATTAGAATATTTAATCTCAAGTCACTTTCCTAAAACAACACTTTTACCCCCAACAAGCAACGTTTTCGACCTCTTACAAATCTACAACTAAACTTCAAAAGGCCTTCATCACACCTCCAGCTGGTAAAACCCAGTCTTGCTAATTAGATTACCTAACATGATCATAAAACACCAGGCCCTTTTCTTAATAAGCATTGTTTGCATGACTTAACGGTGATTGGCTGAATACTTAAGTGAACGTTTTAAAAAGCTAAAATTTCCATGCCAGCCAATAAATAAATTTTCATAGAGGATACGTGCAGTTACGTAAATAGGTAAAGATGCATTTAGTTATTAACTAAAAATCACTTTACAAAGATGATGGTTATTCCTTATATGCCTGTTTCACTTTTTTTGTTAATTTGACAATTCATTTTAACTTCAAAAGCACTTTGAAACTTTTTATCTACACTTTTAATGCTACGCTTTATTACCGCTTCTAAACCGGAACTACCCAATCAGCAAGGGAAGCCACTCTCAATGGGCGGTAACTCTGGATATCGGTAGGCCCCCATTTACCCAAATATACACATTTTAATGCATTTGCAACCAGTGTAGAATCAAGATTTGCCATCACACCTGTGTCGTCTGATCTGAATCTCTACTGGTAGCATCTTGGTCAGAAATAACATAATAAATCTAAAAGCTAACAGAGTAGATCCTAAAACGGTCTCTTTTTAAATCAATAAGATGCATGTGCTTTGAGACCGAAAAATAGTTACAAATCTCAAGCATCTAATAGGCTCAAAAAGAGACTTGTCTCCTTTTCAAATACCTAGATGCTTGAGCTTTGAGGCAGAAGACCAGTCTCAAATTAATTGATTGAAAAAAAGACTGGTCTCATTTTCAATCAATCAGATGCTTGATCTTTGAGACTGGTCTTTAGTTTCACTGATATGATCTTGGTCCTAGCTAGACTCCAATCTCAGCTTGATTACCATATAGTAGTAAAGAAACACCTACACAAAATCTTGTGAGATTAAACATATTTTAAATTGCATGAACCATATCTTTAGGGCGTCTCTAGTCGATTTTGACATTTTACGACTTTGCTCTTTTTTGGTATGAATCCCCATTTTCTCTTTAGTTTTCAGTTTAAACATAAAACTGTTCACGGTTTCCTATAAATTTCAACTTTATTGCTATGCTTTATACACTATTGCTATCTTGTCTTTCCAACTGTCATGTATTTAGACGCTGTCAACTGTGGAATCATGCTAATTAACACAGGCTTTAGTAAAGCATTTCATGCATTCAAATTTCAGGCATTTTTTGTGTGTCTTTAGAGAATCTTGTCATTTTACCAATTTTGAACCACTGGACACAGTTAACTGTATTGTGATTCATAACATCAGTAATATTGAATTAAAATGCTACAAACAACTGTTCTCTTAGTATAGGTCTGATGAAATTTTTGTTAATTCAATAACCCATACACAATAAAATGTTCAGGTTTTCAAACCAAGCATTTTCCAGAAAAAAACATTTTTATTTTGAATGTCCTGGAAGACAAAAATAAGGATTCTGTTCAACAACAGAGAAATGAAATAACAAGCATACCTCCATTGTGTAGTGAGTATATCTGTTCTCGAATATCATGGCCTCTTGCACCTCCTGAAAGTCAACAAAACACAAGGTATTAATCTTAAAACTGGTAAAATTGTCTGATGGACTAAACTTTCTTTGAAATTTGAGACAAATTATTCAAGGTTTATAGGGGTTCTTTGCTAAAATTCTTCACCGACTTAGCTGCATTCAGACTGCATGAAACAGCAGTTTGACATGTGTGAAACATGCGTTTAACCCTCTACTTCATATATTATGCATTTTCTAATGTGTGCAACCAGTGTAGTTCTAGAACAGCCACCACGTCTGTGCCACATCTTGGTCAGAAATAATCTTCTGAATCATAAAGTGAAAAGTGTAGATCCTGATCAGACTGAAAAATTGTGCCAACTGATCTAGATCTACACTGTTTGCCAATGCAATAAAAGCATATCTATGAAGTAAAGGGTTACGATGTGAAATGAATAGCAGACAGCTGAGTGGAAATAGCACTGTTTCCTGAAAACAATTAATGATTACCATTTATCTGCTGTTCCTGTTTAAGAAACATTTCATTAAGGTTTATTTAATTATTCAGTTTTATTGAAACAGAAGAATTCTAAAAATTCATTTGTAATGAACCCAGGGCCCGACAAGCTAAATTCTTAACATTTCTGCAGAATGAGTCAAACAGTGCTGACTGACATTAACATGCTACTGATTTATACTGTTTAAATAAGCAACATGTTTTAACAATCTTTCAGCAATCACCTTTTGTTGGTTAACCCTTTCCTCTATATATGTGCATTTTTTCACATGTGCGATCAGTGTAGATCAAGATCAGCCGGCACATCCATGTTTTCTGATCAGGATCTGCACTGGTCACATTTTGGTCCGAGATAACCTGTGTATCTATGGAGGAAAGGGTTAATGTAACATTTTCCCAGGATTCATAATTTTTAATATTATGAGGTATCTCGTCTATTTGTTATTTTAGAACTTCTCATGTATTCAACCACCATTGGTTTAATGGAAAAATCTTGTTTTTAAATATTTTCTAATTTTGTGAAAATTATTTTTTTTGGACATAAAATTCCATGATTTTTGGTAAAGTGAATTCACAGATTTAAAGTTAGTTTATGAGACTTGAAATCTTGACCAAGAGTCTTTCAACAAGAAATGATAACTTTCACCAATTGAAACACTTGTTTCAAAGGGGAGCAAAAAATGCGTAAGGCAAAAACAAAGAAAGATGCTGCTTAAGAAGTAAACATTCAGCGTACCTGGTTAATAGTTTCCAAATCATCCATATGAGGTTTGTATTGCTGAACTGTTTTCTCGTATTGGTGTAATTTATTTAGCTGATCTTCTAGCGAACCTTTCATCTGGATCGTGATCGAAGCAACGGCATCCAGCTGTGTCTCGATCCAGGGACCAACCACGTTAGCCTTTTGAGCAAATTCTCGGCGTAGTCGTTCATTCCTCTGCTGCTTGGCCATTTCGTTCGACAATACGTTGTCACGCTGCGGTACCAACTGTCGCACATCACCCCATTTGTTTGCAATATCCTATAAAAAAGATTTAAAAATCAATGCACTCTGAACAAAAAATGTACGTTAAATGGAAATGTTATACTGAAAGGAAGACCTAATGCAGATGTTGCGCAGGATACTATGCCCAAGATCATAAAACGATATCTGGAGACCAGTCTCAAATCTCAAGCATCTGATTGGCTGAAATGGCAACTGTTGGCCATTTCAGCCAATCAGATGCTTGAGATTTGAGACTGGTCTCCAATCTTAGTTTTAAGATCTTGGGCTTTGTATCATCATGCATCAAACAATGGGAGACAATTACTTTGTTAACTTGTGCTTGAGTAATCAATACAAAAAGTGTAATAATTATTTCAACAAACATTAAAACCATGCTTATTTTGCATCCATTTTATGAAGGTCTGTGCTAATTAATCTCAAACAATGTCAGTATGATTAAAATTTTAATTTAAATAATTCTACAAAATAGGAAATGGAAAAAAACAACAACATGCACACTGTATTCTACAAGTCTGTTGACATTTACAAGTTGACTGGAACCTGAACATCAACAAATACATCCATGTTTGCATCACAGGTGTTAGAACATCAACTCTTTAACCCTTGTTAACAAACATAGTATTAGTATACATGTACACTTTTTCATTACTCAACAATACAACATCAAATATCACTGCATTCGTAATTTCTTCAAGAGTTTCTAGGAAATCTCCTACGTCTACCCATTCCACATTTGTCACTATCACACCAATGTTAGTTTTTAGATCATGACAATACAGGCATGTAAGACATTTGTTTTAAAGACAGAAATACATGCAAAATAGCTCTTCAAATCTTCTGCAAGATTTGTTTGTTCCACTCATCTTGAAGACAGATACAGATGTAAAGGTGTTTTGAAATGTTAAAAACCATAAGACATACTGTACAAAATAGAAAGCACATAGAAAACAGATCCACAGAAAATGGAATTATATCTAGTTTTCTGAAAGACTTGAATGTTTGTCTTACTGGCTGTCATTGCTAGATGCAAATATAAACATTTCAATACTTTGAAACAAGATAACTAGAAACGTAGGTTTAATTTAACCTCATATATATACACCTTAATCATGTTGGCAAACAGTTTAGATCAAGATCAGCAGGCATATCTGTGCTGTTTGATTTGGATCTAACTGTTTGCTCTTGGTTAAAAATAACTTAACAGATCTAAAAGTGAAAAGTGCAGATCCTAATCAAATGGGTGCAACAGCTGATCTGGATCTTCACTGGTCACCCATGTCATAGTACACAGTGTAAACCCAAATCAAACTGCACATTTACTGTAGGTGTATGCTTTGGCAAATAAGATGTAAGTGGCGACTTAACACTGCAATCAACTTTCGATTGACCATGGTCAAGGTAGCATAAGCAAGTATTTGTAACATCAAGCCATTCAGAAAACTGGACTTTACTGCAGAAGATTACTGATGTGTTAGTTCCTAACTACAATCTTTGAAATAAACAATGAGAATAGGCTGGTACCAAAATACTAGTCCAGTCAAGAAAAAACAACTAAATGGGAGTTTAGTTGAGTTTAGTTGAAAGAGTGTGTTGCCCTCAGGGTTTTGTCAGAAAAAAAAAACATGAAAGTTTGATAAGGAAATAGCAAAGTTACAGCCGACATTATGTTTTGATAACAAAATTAAAGTCAAAAGGGGCATAGCTCTGTCAAAGTGAAAATGAGGTGAAGATTTTTGCTTCATCATGACCCTGTTGTCAGAAGCATTACAATTTGTAAGTTTGATGAAGAAATGGCAAAGTTATAGCCAATGTAACAGTTTCTCAATGGACAGACTAAGCAATCCCTCTATACAAATGTATTAATTGGCAAATCTATGTTTTCCTTTTGTTCTGTTTTTTTTTTTAACACTGACTATATCTCACAAATTTCAAAGATTTGTTAATGTTAGTAAATGTATGAGTGATTGTCATGTGTTTGCAAAATACTGACCTCCTATCCAAGCAGGCATGAAAAACATATATTTTTGATGAGTCAAGTAACAAACATAATAGGGAATGTTGCTGCACAACACTAACTTAATATAAAACAATTTTGTTTTTTACTATGTCTTACACCTTTTTCTTAATGTAAAGGACAGTACAAAACCATCTAAATTTCAATGGACCTTTTTAATTGTGAATGTGAAGACATGCTGACAGTCTACTGTATAAGAAACACGATAGCTTTCTGTTTAAGTACATACTTTTCCAGATTCATATTCTAAAATCAATAAAAATGATTCAGTTGAGCACCTATTCCATTACACTATGATCTAATAACTAGAATACAGACTTTTAAAACATCTTTTCAGGGTTAAAATTCGTTACATACAATTCATTAACATTCATCCTATCTCAAGTATTATACAGTTACTTTTTACCTTTTTGTTTTAAAAAAACTTGATTAAACACGCCAAACTGGTGTTGTGCAGCAAATATGAGAACATGCATAGATCTTAATCATGAAGACCAATGCACAGGATGTGGAAAGATGGGAGATGGGTCAAAACACTGCTGCAAAACTGGGGTCAAAATCATAAAACAGAAGCTGGAGACCAGTCTCAAAACTCCAGTTTGTGATTGGTCATTTGGAAATCTGATTTCAATTTCAACCAATCAGCTGCTTAAGATTGGAAACTGGTCTCCGGTCCCAAATGAATGATCTAAGATAAACCATAACTTTTTCAGCAAATGTTCCATGGAGGGAAATCTCATAGCAGAAGAAGTAAATGGGAAGGTATGCTTATAAAAACAGAATAAACTTGAAAATGAAACAAATATTCAGAACTGAAAATTACTGTTACTAATTTTAAGCACTCCTGGTGGCAAGATCATAAACTTAAACTGGAGACCTGTCTCAAATCTCAAGCACCTGATTGGCTGAAATGTCTACCAGTCTCAAAACTGTAGCCTGTGACTGGTCAGTCTTGACTCTAGCTTTTATTTCAACCAATCAGCTGTTTAAGATTGTCGACTGGGCTCCAGTTTCAGTTTTATAATCTACTTTGCTTGAATTGAAGCCCTAAATTTCCAAAGCTTACAAAGTTCATTGAGGTACTTCAGAGCAAAAATTAAAATTTGTAACTATAAGACAACATCTGCTTAAAATCTTTAGATAAAATTGAGAAATTTCTATTTTGTAACCATATTCAGAATTATGAAAAGAAAGGAAAATTGTCAATTGCAACATCTTTGTTCTGAATTTTGACTTGATTCTCTAATAATTAAATAACAGTTCTTTACACAATAAACTATGTTTTTTTCCTTGCTTCCTGCCTCAATGAACTTTAAACCAACACAGCAACTACCTGCTTCAAAGCATAATAGCTGGACATTGCACGAGTGAAGACTGCTTTAGTCACTCACTTATAAAAGACCTCTATCACTTGTGTTCAGAGATGGTGAAGCTTGAAGGACATTCACTTTTACTACAGTTCAACCAGGTTAACAGTCCACTTCACTCCATATATACGAGTTTTATCGCTTGTGTGACTCATGCAGATCCATGCCAGCTGGCATATCCATGTCATCTGCTCTGGATCTACACTGGTTGCTTCTTAGTCAGCAATGAGCTTGTGGATTTAAAAGCAAATAGTGTAGATCCCGTACATCCATGCCACCTGATCTAGATCTACACTGATCACAAATGTGATAAAAGTTGTAAAGTCGTATCTTTATTGCTATATAAGACCTGTAAACTGTATCAATACCAATTTCAAACACCTGTAAAATAACATCTCCTGCATATTGTGCCAGCTTAAATTCCTACTAAAAATGGTGATTATTCTTAAGCCTTAATGTAAGTTACTAGAAACATCAAGGGGAGAGAACCTACCTGTGGATTGACAGTGGTGTAGGGGTTCTCTGGGTTGTTGATGCCAATAGATGATGAGAGTGACTGGGCTTGCTGAGAGAGGCGCATTATTGCATTGAATTCCTTGTCCGCCTCCGGTAATGTTGACTTGAACTGTTCATGGGCTTCAAAGAGCTCCTGAAACATGCATATATTAATGCTGATATTGTTTCATCTTCATGTTCTTGCTCTTTCTCATAGGCAACACTTAACCCTTTCCTGAATATATACGCATTTGTACACATCCGTGCTGTCTGATCAGGATCTGCACTGGTCGCATTTTGGTCCGAAATAACCTAATGAATCAATAAGCGAAGTTTAGATCCTGATCAGACGGCACGGATGTGCCGGCTGATCTGGATCTAAACTGTTCACCCTAGCAATAAAGGTGTATCTGTACAGGAAAGGGTTAATTGAGCCTTTGACTTTGGGATCAGGCGTCAAGAGGTCCTTGCCTCTAAACCAAACTCCTCCATTTGCTCTTATCTCTTACCACCACTCAAAAAATTTCCGTCATTTATTTGAAATTCTTTCAACTATTTTTCAAATCAGTAGATTAGCAATTACATTTACTGACAGGGTTCCTTTTTTTAGTTGAATCACAACAATGCACACACAACCATTGGTTCTTAAGGGCAGCCACTTAAAGGTTGTGTTAAAAAAAGTTTGTGTAGAAAGACACTGTGAGCTCCTACACATTTTGTCAAGGCCAGGAACCAAGGTTTGATCATGGACCTAGTCAACTGTATACAATTATCAAGTCAATGACTTTGAAACCTCAAGATCACTGCTCCATTAGCAGCATATGCACTGAATACCTTTAAACATAATTCTTTAGACATTAGACATTTTGTTTCGTGCCCAGAATCGAATCTCCTTCAATTATCATTAAACCCTCTTCTACTTTGAAAGAAAACAAAATCACTATATAAAATACCTGAATTTCCTCTGTTGTATGTACAATAAACATATCCAGCAAATCTTCTTTTGCTCCATCTAGCCAGTTGTTGAATGGCTGAAATATTGTCAGACAACTATTATATAATTGTTTGTTACTGTGAAACAATAATTTTATTTCACTTGTGAACACCAAAAGCTGATATTTTCTATGCCACTTGTAAAAATACTGGAAAGTATACAATTAAATAAGCTCCTTGGTTGATGTAATATTTCAAAAGATTTTGATTTGGTTTAAATACTTTAATCTTAAGATAAACTAACCTTTTTGCAGAAATCCTAGAATTTTCAAAAAAGTTTAACATTAAAAAAAATCTTCAAAAGAATAAGAGAAAATTAAATGTCTTACCGCTGCACGTTTGGCAAATTCAAGATGTAGTGAATCAATCTTTTCTAGAATATTTTCTGCCTCCTGAAAAGAAATTATGAAAAGGGCATCAATTAAAGAAACACTACAGTGGTTCTGAACAAGAATGCAGTAAGACAGGATTTTGATTGATACAGAGTCGTTTCAACATTAAATCTAAAAATATAATGAAGGTGATAAGATGACTTGAAGCAAAAAAGGATGATGTTATGCATATCTGCCTCACGGTCAGTACTATTTGCTTTTACAATAACATCCAATAGTAAGAATATAAGAATCTATCAAGTTTGTAACGGAAAATTAGGCCCAAGTTATTGCCATAAAGGTATGTGGCTAGTGACTGAGTAAATACTAGGCCATTGCCCCTCTTTTCAATAAGAGTTTTAACTTTGTAGATATGACCTTTAAAAATGCAACCAGTCAGATACCACAGATGTGCCAGCTGATCTGGATCTATTAGTCTTACATGCGCAAAAGCACTTATATGTGGAGGAAAGGTAACAGGAAATAAATCTTACATCTAATGCTGCCCGTCTTGAAGCTGTCAGTGTACCCAGTCTGTCCCACTGTTCACAGATATTCTGACATCTCTTGTTTACAGCTATTATATCATGGTATTCTAATGCACTGAAATAAACAACATATCAACTGTATACAATATCCTTCCACTCACTAATTCTTTTAAATAAAACAGAATTGGTTCTAATGTATACATGTAGATATGCATACATATTGTCTATTTTTAGCAAAAAAGTTGTCAACCAAAACCTGGCGTGTATTATTAGTCTCCCCTGCCTGTTTTTGCAGGGTTCTCAAATGTTTGAATTAAAACCCAAGACATCAAAAAGATATTATTTCTATCCAGTAGTACTACAGCTAATGAATGTTTAATCTGGAGTACCTGTAATCATTCTGGTATTTCATGGTCATAGATTGACCAATTCATATTTTTCTCTTTACATCATGAGATTTTCATCCTTATTCATAATCCCTGGGTTACCTCCCAATACCAAACACACAACCCGCAATAATGTTTACACTCTTTCTCTTTGTTTCAGAGATGAGTTACAAATAAGGCATCGTATTTAACAAACAGTAATTGTAAATACAAGAAGGAACCTACTTAAGTTCTTGTGCTATAGCTGCTATCTGTTCTACTCTGTCCTGATGTGCTGCTAAGTCACTCTCAAATGCTTCATGCTTCTTCTTCATTGCCTACAAACACAAATCATTCAAAGTCTCTTAGCTCAAGATGATAAAACTGAGATTGGAGACCAGTCTAAAATCTCAAATATCTAATGGCTGAAATAGAGACCAGACTACATTTCAACCAATCAAATGCTTGAGATTTGAGACTCGTTTAAAGTTTTAAGTTTAATGATCATGCATTTTAAGCCCTATCCAAAATTTCTTATTGGATAATTTTGTAAAAGGTCTCGACTGTTCTTGTAAAGCATCTCTTCAATGTACTGTTGTTTAAGTAAGTGGAATTAGTAATGACTGGTAGCACTTATAGGAGTATGAAACAAGCTTAGGCCAAAAGTTTTCAAAAGTTAGCCTTTAAATCTTTTAAAGTCAACTTGCGTTTGGACAAATACATGCATTCAGCTGTGTTGATATAACTGTGAATGTTGTAGTCGTACCCATAGTAGACACTGCATCCAGTATTCAGAAGAGTGATTTTTGTGATTATCATGTGGGAGTTACCTCCCCTGACAGCATATTTTCTTACTGGTATATGTTTCAGTGATGAGCAAGTTTGAACCATTGCCATAATGGTAATTAGTCTCAGTACCTTTATAGTGAAGAAGCAATAAAGATCATTGTAACTACACTATGTATATGTTTAGTTGTGTCACTGATGATGTTTTTTATACACCTTCATAAACCTTATAGACTGGCTAACAGCATGGTGAATTCAGGAGAAAGAAATACCATCTGCTTAGGTTTTCAGAACAGGGGGATGTTTAACCAATTTTAGGGAGAAGACAATCCGGATTTTGACCTCTGCATGAAACATATAGAAAAAACTTCTCCCTTGGCAGAATTTTGGGAGACTATATCTCCCAAGTCTCCCTCTAAGCCATTCCCTGCAATCTGCATATTTAGGAAGAAGGCATGTAGTGCAATGCACAACTTTTCACAGCAGGCAGTGACAGGTTGCAGCTGACAGAAACATAGCATCTGATGAAGGTTATAGAAATAACATATTCAATTATTACATACAATTTTCTTGTACTGTAGAGCAATTATTTTCTTTAGCTTATTTTTTAGATGCATTATTTCAAGAATCAAAATAATTTGTTACGTTTAACACATTATTGCACTGGAAAAATCACAATAACAATTTGGTGATGTTTTACAATAATGCTGCAACAGAATATTTCTGTCTGTTACCACAGTAATTTACTGATCATTGCTCTCTGTCTGCTCAGAACTTATTTATAACTGAAAAAATTAATGACAGTGACCTCTAATAACACTAGAGTTTAAAGTTGAATGCCCATTTATGCCATAAAACTGCACTAAATTATGACACATTGTGAGGAAATAGTGGTTATTTAATTTGCCGCAAGTGTAAACCCAGAACAAATTATGGTCTAATAAGGATCTAAACTGTTCTACATGCAATAGGAATGATTCTCTGACTGAATGGCAACAAGTATAGACCCTGATCACACTGCATGGATGCGTAGGCTGATCTGGGTCTATACTGTTTGCAGAGGCCATAAACCCCTTTTGTCATGGTGCGTCATAAATCACAAAGGACTGTCACTTGTTGGAAAAATGAAGTTGTTTGAGAGATTAATTAAGATTGTAAAACTCTACTAGAACATTTACTTTCATGGCATTTTTGAAGCAATTTATTAACTAAAAGTGGAAGGTGTAGACCCCAATCAGACTCCATTGCCGAAGATCATAAAACTAAATATGAAGACCAGTTTCAAATCTCAAGCATCTGATTGGCAGAAATGGATTTCAGACAATCTCATGCTTGAGATTTGAGACGGTCTCCAATTTTAGTTAATGATCTTGGGCCCATGCTTGTGCAGGCTGATCTGGATCTACACTGGTGGAAAATGATATTATTTGTGGTTAATCCTTAAAGGGTGCAACCTCTTCTTACCTTGACATCATTAAGCCTACACCTCTTAAAGTCTTGACTCTGGAGCATTTCTTCTTTACCCTCAGCCCAGTCTTCATGTATCTCACATCTGTGTCGGAACTTCTGGGCCAGATGGTCTAACCTCTCCAATCTATAAGCAAAACGTTCATTTATTTATTTAACCTTTGCCTTGGACCATAAAACCTTACCAAGGGACCAATCTCAAATCTCAAGAATCTGATTGGCTGAAATGGCGACTGGTTGTCATTTCAGCATATCAGATGCTTGAGATTGGAGATGGGTCTCCAATGTCAGTTTTTTTATCGTGGGCCATGCTACACCATAGATATGCCTTTCATCCCATGAGGAAACAGTGTATATCCAGACCTGATGCACATCCATGCCATCTGATTTGGATCTACACTGTTTGCTTCTTGGTCAGAAATAACCTAATAAATCTAAAAGCGAACAGTGTTGATCCTGATTAGATGGCAAGGATGTGCAGATGGATCTTGATCTGTTAACCTATGCGATGAAACTTGTATATTTTACATAGGAAAAATGGATTGTATTTTATGTAAAGTGTAATTTTTTTACTGTGAATATAATATCTGTATGTCAGAGCTAGACAAAAAACACAAATTCTCAACTAATATGTCTTACCATGTAAATCTTATGAAACGTTAAGGCTTGTACGATAATTACTTTAAAATAGCATAATTGTTAACAATGAAAATAATGAAAATTATTGGCAAATTATTTATAACCTGTGGTGTTTCCTAAATAATGGTAATCCTACAGTAATAAACAAATAAACATACAGTTTAATTGTTCAGTAAAATAGAACCACAGGATGCAGCAATAAAACACGATAAAGAATTATTTTTATTCTAGTTTTAAGAAGTAAGTGAAATTGCGATTTTGTTAAATTCTGTGTTTCAAAATATTTAATAATTATTCAATTAAATTAAACATAACAGATGAAAACAGAACATCCAACCTGTAGAACAAGCTTAACCTTTATTAAATATATACAGGTTTTATCGCGTATGCGACCAGTGTTGCTCCAAATCAGTTGGCACATTTGTGCCATCTGATCTGGATCTATACTGTTCGCCTCCTGGTCAGAAATATAAATGTAAAAGTTAACAGTTGAGATCCTGATCAGATGGCACTGATGTGCTGGCTGATCTGGATCTAAACTGTTTACCCACGCAATAAAAGACCTAACTATGGAGTAAAGGGAAAAGTAAACACAAACTTCAATCTTTAGTGGTCTTCAAATTGTCCTATATGAAATAAAACCATGAGCAATTCAAAATACTGCCCTGATAGATGGGTGTACACAAGACTGTTGTAACTCACTATTGACTTAACTCTTTCCTCCATATCTACGCATTTTTATGCGTGTGCGACCAGTGTAGATCCAAATCAGCCATCACATTTGTGCCGTCTGATCTGGATATTAACTGTTCGCCCTCGCAGTAAAGGTGTGTCTATGGAGGAAAGGGTTAAATAAAGTTAATACAGTCTTGCATACAACTCACAAGAAACGAAAGTAAGATAAATTACAATGACACAAGAAACTATCATGGAAACAAACAGAACAGTAACTTGAACAGTCATTACTTAGTATTTATCAGTCTGAAAATAAAATGGTAACAATATTTTTGTACGTTAAGTCTTTTTATGCCTTGAATGTGCGTGCTTATGATTTGGTAAAATACAAATAAATCTCCAATCTAGTAAATTATTTCTACAGTTTCACAAATAGTCACTAATATGCGAAACTTCTGTATAACCTTATTATATATACAGTTACGATAGTTTTGCACATTAGTGATAAAATACAAGTTCTGCTTTTCAGTCTAAACTTTTTCTCATGTTGACAAAATGGCATACAGCAAAACAAAGAACAACATTCACAAATTGTTGATTTTCTTGAAGCTATGTCCTCCATCTAAGCTACAGGGTGCATGCAGGTTGTGATTAGCACACTAACAGGGCGTGCAATTAACCCTTTACTCCATAGAAAAGGCTTTCAGCACATATGCAACCAGTGCAGATCCATATCAGCCAAATCAATGCAATCAATTCAGGATCTACTCTGTTTGATTTTGTATTTGTAACCCTTAACTTCTTTGAGATACCTTTGTTGCGTGGGTGAACAGTGTAGATCCAGATCAGCTGCCACATCTGTGCCTTCTGATCAGGATCTGCACTTGATCTACACTGGTTGCAAATGTGTAAAAACACATACAGTGTAAAGGGTTAAGTTATTTCTGAACAAGAAGCAGTCCCTGATTGGCTTGCATTGATGCCCAACATGTATCAGCATCATCCACATCATCATCCAATAAACTTGTTTCAATAATCTACCCTATCCTGATAAGACAGCACCAATGTGCCGGCTGATGTTGATCTACACAGTGAGCCCATGATATATAGGTGTGTCTATGTAGTAAAGAGTTATGTCATATTTATGTATGCACACAGAAAGACCAAGAAAACTACACCACTAATTTTAATTTAAAGGTTTCCTCCATCTTCTAGAACTACTGTTGTTGACCTACATGAAGTACCATACTGCCTCTGCAAAATCTGCTTAAATGCCGCCATTGTCTCAGCTATCTACTGCCCTATTCTACAACTTGGATGCATGCCTATCTTCATGAGAAGTCCTGGGTGCCACAGACGATTGCCATCACCAATGGCAAGACCTATCACTCATCAAACCCTCTGATGCTACAGCTCTCCCTCAGGTACATCTAATTAGTAATCTGTCTATTTAGTGTACCATCCTCGCAAATGCAACATTTGTACACTTTTTTCTATCCATTATCTAGTTATTTATGAACCATACTTATTTCAAGTGAAGTACTCACTCAGAATTATCACAAAATACTATCAAAGCATTTGCTTTTGAGAAAACAGTTTACTGAAACTTACATACCATGGTTAGTAGATTATAAACAGTTACAAATACCATAAAAAATGTGCCGTGTTTATAATTTTAGCGACATCAATGCTACTTTAAAACTAAAAAACAGTGTAACCTCACTTATCTGACTGCACAGTGGTATATTAACATTGTAAGCACGGACTCTTTAGTGGCCTAAAATCATGAAACTGAAATTGGAGACCAGTCTCCAATCATAAGCAGCTGACTGGTTAAAACTTAGCTGACAGCCAATCAAAAGCTTGATTTGAGACTGGTCTCTGATTTTAGTTTTAGATCTTGACCTGGATCAGTCTATGCTATATTATTATCTATTTAGCACATCTGTAAACCAGAAATACTTGTGTGGTATTGTGTTTTAGAATTTTGAATAAAACTAAACAAAGTAAACTATGACTGGTGATCTTCAATATTACCAATGTAACTCAAAAACACTTTTTTTCTGAAGGGTAATACTGTACTGTATTCGAACTTATTTGTAATTTGGTTACAAATATCTCTGTAAGTATTAAGCCTTTACTCCATATATAAGGATTTCATCACATGTGCCAATGGTGCACATTTGTGCCATCTAATCAGGATCCACACTGTTTGCTTCTTTGTCAGAAATGACTGAAATGAACCAAAAAGCAGTGTTGATCCTGATCAGACTGCAAAAATGTGCTGGCTGATCTCGATCTACACTGTTCGGACATGCCATAAAGTCATATCCAAGGAGTAAAGGACTGAGTTAAAGCTGCAACACATGCTCAACTTCATTATTGTAATCATATAATAACCCATTACTCCATATGTACCATATGTATTGGGTTTAATCGCTTCTTGATCACAATATCCTCATGAATCTAAAAGTGAACAGTGTAGATCTTGATCAACCAGCACAACTGTGCCAGCTGATCTGGATCTTCACTGTTTGACAAGGCCATAAAAGTCATATCTATAGAGTAAGGGTAAAAAAAGACACACAGATTTCTAGGTTTACAGTCAACAATATGTACACCATTCCCCCATTAAGCTATACAGCAAGGTGAGTTACCTCCTAAGTTCTGAGATTAACCATTCTTCAAAATCCTTTTCGGCCGTTTCCATGCGGCCCCATGCAGTAGATATATCCTGTAAAATAGGGGCAAACACATTCGAAAACAGGTTAAAACAAGCATGAAGCACACACAGTTACCTTTGAAGTTCGGACAGTAGCCATTCTTCAAAGCCCTTTTCTGCAAACTCTAAACCTTTCCAGGCATTCGCTATGTCCTGTAAAAACAGCAGTTACCTTCTTGATAACAGTGATTTTGACAATAGCATGCAACTTGGTTAGTTTCTTGCAAACAAACAAGATCTGTGGTTGTTCTAATTCTCCCCTTAAAATGAAAAATTTAAAAGTTAAGAATGAATAGCTCTGTAAAGTAGTCCTGACAAACTGGGAGTTTAGAGAAAACCAGTACTTTGATTTCTTTTATTTGTGAAAAAAAATTTGCATACATTCTGCATCTAGTAATTCATCTTTTACTCTCATCTAAAATGCATAAAGCTTAAAATTAACACGTAGTTTCTTACATAATTCCTTTGTTTTGACTATACCCTGGTCTGTGAGAGTAACCCTATTTTTAAAAATTTATTTCGTGCAATTTTAGGCATTTCTGTAATCTAATTCAATACCACAACAATTTTTCTGTTAGCTGAATGATCTTTGCAGTGGATATTTGCTCATACCATTAGCTGAACAATCTTTGCTGCGGATATTTGCTCATATCAAAAACTTACGGAGGAATCAACTTCAAAACTTCGTACAAATAGTTCTCAACACAAATTAATGCCCAGTGACTCTGATATATAACTTTCATACTTGTGATCATATTCAAGCATGTCCCATAACTCTCGGCATCAAATTCTATACTTACGGACACCATTTTCCCTTCAGTTGGAAGATACGCGGGTCTGTTACTCAGCCTGAGACGTGTCTGGAGCGTGTTAAAGCTGTTTTCAAGCTTGGCCTTATCCTCAAGCTTTGGGGGTTTCTGTTTACGTCTGTAGTCTCGGAATTCATCAAGCTTACGCTGTGTGCCGGGTAATGTGTTATCTGTGGTTCTGTTCTCCAGCCATGGGGTGGTTTTTCTGATCCAGGCCAACAACTACAACGAGAAGGTAAACAGTGAAGACATTAAAGCATAAGATTGTGAATGTCTGAAATCTTAATCCTTTACTCCATATATACAGATTTTATCACATGTGCAACCAGTGAACATCAAAATCAGATGGCACATCCATCCAATCTGATCTGGATCTACTGTTAGCCATATCAAATGGAGTAAATTGTTAAACCTTTTTCTCATCCATGCCAACAACTTTAAACAGGAGAAGACAGTGATGATATTAAAACTAAAGATTCTAAATCTGAATTTTGAACTCAAAAATATTTTTCTGATCCCACCAACAACCATAATAGAGAAAATAGTGATAATATTTAATATAATATTTAAGGGCAGAACATTTATGTAGGTGGTGCATAACATTTTGGAGAGTCAACAAATTGATTTAGATTTTATTCCATCTTGTCTAAATGCCAGAATTATTGGTTGAAAATATGACCTATTGCTACTGCTTCTGTTGTTATATTTTCAAAACCTTTCCTACAAACATTCAGATAACATAACATTTTTCTACCAGTTTCAGTGTTCAAAAATGTTACCGAATGAATTGTTCCAATAATACCATGACCACTTTTTTAAATAAATGAAATATACAGAATTATCTTCAGTTACAGTGTAAACAAGCATGGAGGTAAAAGTTACCCCATTTTTCAATCAGATGACCCTGTGGTTAGTGAAATGAGTAGTTATTAACATCCCCAGTAAAAAGTCAAAGATTTCAACTTACGTCACTGGCCAGTCTTTCATATTCTTCCATCAACCTCTCGTTCTCCTGGTTGACTTTAAGCACCTTACAGATTCTGTTAGCTGCCGTCTCAGCCTGAAATATAATGCAGATAAAATGTTAGATCTGATGTCATCCCGCAAACTTTGTATTTAAGCTGTAGCGGTTTTCCCTGATAACTATTTTTAGAAACTGTCAACACAAGAAGCACCATTTATAATGTTTGCAATAATGATCTGAAGATTTCATTACTGTGGAAATGAATGCAAAACTACATAAAACACAAATATCTACAGTAAAATATGTCTTACGCAGGGTGTCAACAAATTCCATACCACTGTGTTCATGGATACAATATACTTTATAACATTCGGAACTCTTCCGACATTTACAGCCATCACCATGTTCTTCTGCGATTTTGTAGGCGACAATCTGATTTTTTTAAAAGGTTGGTAAAAAAAGAACACTTTAGTTACTCATAGTTAGATCCTGATAGTGTAGGGTTTTCAGGACACGATTTTAATCAGATTGTGCTTACCCAAAATCTAGTTATAGATCCTAAGTACGTAATTCTGTAAAAAATCTTACACTTCTTTAACCCTTTCCTTGATATATACGCATTTTTACGCATGTGCGACCAGTGTAGATCCAGATCAGCCGGCACATCTGTGCCGTCTGATCAGGATCTGCACTGGTCGCATTTTGGTCAGAAATAACCTAATGAATCAAAAAGCGAACAGTTTAGATGGCACGGATGTGCCCGCTGATCTGGATCTAAACTGTTCGCCCTAGCAATAAAGGTGTATCTATACAGGAAAGGGTTAATTGTATTTACCTGTTGTGCCCCTGAGAAAGCATGGTAGTATGAGGAGACATAGGCCATAACAGATCTCTCATCAGGCTTAACCGAGTTGACCATATCTGAAATATACAAGTATCATAAGTTTTAAAGAAAAAAATAAAATCAGGGAAACACCAGCGCAGATTTAACGCTTTCAGACAGCCACTGCCCCAAACCGTTGCCAGAAGTCCAGATTTTCCATTTGAAAGTCACATAATGTGATAGATACTTTCTCTTTCATTATGTAACATACATATACATATTTTCCACTTCATATTCTTTTATGTGTACATTTTTTTTATAGCTTCAACCTCATTTTTCTAAGATCGATAGCACAATTTATGTTGCAGGAAGGTAACAGAAGGGATTGAACATCTTTCAGTACGGAGGAGAACAGCTGAAGAAGGGGTATTCAAATTTTACATGCAAGAAAAGTTCAAATGACATGTTGAGCATGTTTCAGATAACCAAATCTAAGTTTAGCTTAAATTGTGTAGGTCTTCAACCCTTCCAAAGTGAGCTACTAAGGTCTTTTTGGGCAGAATTTACCTTACAGCAGTTACAAGCTTTACCAGAGATATTTTTCAAAACTCTCGCATGCATTGTAAGTTGGACATGAAAACCTACAATTTATATACTGACCACCATGATTTAACAATAAAATAATGACTGCTTTCCCTCACAAAAGGTCTCGAAGCATGATATGAACAATATGCAAGGCAATGAAGTACTACTACATTTTCGAGTTTGTGTCTGACAATGTGGATATGCTTACCTTCTGGGTCCAACATGCGCGGGATATCCAAATGTTTCTCAGCGACATCGAAAGCTGTATTTAAGTTCTCCAATGGATTGTCCTGGAAAAAAAATGGATTAAAATCTAAGATATAGAATATATAAAATATAGATACAGAGGATATAGTGTGTCAACTTTTGATTTTGGCCAAGTATAGTATATCCAAAACAAGTGAATCTGAGAATGTGATTAAACAGTAGTGTAAATGTATGGCTAAAAAAGGTTTTGCTAGTATTTTCTTTGGATAAATTGATGTTTAAAATTTAATGTTTCAATATTTGTCTGTCTTAGTAACGCTTTACTCCTGTGATACACCTTTTATCACATGCATGACCACTTGAGATCCAGATCAGCCTGCACAACCATACAATCTGATCTGGACCTACACTTACTTATTAATGTTTCTGATCTGACAGCATGGACATGCCATATGATCTGGATCTACACTAGTTGCTCAAGGTATACTTGTAATACCCATTGAGTAAAGGGTTGGGCTGGACAGTAATAATTTTTACCATCTTAAAATATAAAACTCTTTGACTTGAAATCAGCTTGTGTATTTCTGTCACATTCCAATGTCAAGGTCACATTATCAACTTGAAACAGAAGCAAAGCACTTCACTGTCCTTGAACATTAGTTAAGTAGTCCATCAACATGAACAGGATCCGAAGATTACAATCACCAGTCACAAACTTCCCTTTAACTAGGATATTGTGCAGAGTCATCTATTGTCTTTAATGAACATTTCCTTTTCCTGGACACCTTAACATATGTTTAACCCTTTATTCCATATATACACATTTAATCAAAGTGGCACACTGATCCAGATCAGCCTGCACATCTGTGCTGTCTAATCAGGATCTACACTCTTTGCTGTATGGTCAGAAATAACCTACTTAATACAGCGAACAGTGTAGATCCTGTTTTGATGGAAAACATGTACCAGCCGATCTAGATCTACATTTGTGGCACATGCAATAAAACCTGTATAATTATATATGGAGTAATTGGTTTAGTTAAAATTACAGTAAACATTCTAAAATTGTTTAGTTAGTTTCGGCAACATGCATTTGTGAAGTTCCACAAAACAAACTTCTGCATAATCCAATGCTTCCTATTATCAAACACAATCAGTATTGCTCCATTTTTAATTGTTTTCAAAAGTTAAATATGTTTACCTTTATAAAACAATTTAGTTTATCTATCTACTGATCAATATCATTCATAAATAGTCAATAACTTCTGCATTATCAGATAATGTTTAAATGTTATCACATTGTTTAACAAAGTTATGTAATATATTAGTAATGTAAAAAGAAATGATACTAACAAAAGTAATAATTAACGTTCAATATCAGAACAAAATGTTAATGCAGACATCTATGCAATCATACACTACAAGCATCAAACAGAAGCCCATAATGACTGATTGTGTAATATAGTTGACAGCAGTCTCAAAACTCAGAAAAATGATTGGTTTGTTTGGAGACCAGTCTGTATTTAAACCAGAGACCTGTGTGTATTTCACCCAATCAAGTGCTCACGACCTAGTCTTGTTACTAGCACCACATTTGGTTGTATGGCACAGGAAACACTGGTGTACTTTTACTATACAGCACTGTAAGCTTATTTCTGATGGATGAGGCAACAGGTTTCTCTTCTGGCATTGCTTTCGGCTTGGAACAGAATCCTCAAGCTTTCTGAATTTTTGGCTTGAAGCTTGATAGTTTGATAGATTTTGATTCCAGCCAAAGTTTAACCGATAGTGAAAACTGACAAATGATTAATGCATTGGACAAAATGTTCAGTCAATTTTATTCTAATTGCATTTTTCTCAGGTATACTGACAAGATATTGTGCAATTCCAGGGTCCAAGATCAAAAAACTGAGATTGGAGAAAA
Source organism: Corbicula japonica (assembly GCA_038501625.1). Lineage (NCBI taxonomy): Eukaryota > Metazoa > Mollusca > Bivalvia > Venerida > Cyrenidae > Corbicula > Corbicula japonica. The sequence continues at coordinate 3,479,207 of JAZAYU010000062.1, read as the reverse complement.
GTCTCAAATCTGAGTTTTATATTCTTGGGCCTAGTATGTATGTGAACTTACCTTTGTGAGAGCATGATAATCTATAAGATCAGGTCGATGTCTGTGAATCAGAGCACAGAATGCCAAGCCATCTTTGAAACTGAAGGAAACAAAGCAAGCAGGTCACATGCATGTCACATTCCAAATAATAATATGTTCAAACAAAACTACAAGACTCAAGATCATGAAACTGAGAACAGAGGCAAGTCACTAAATCCTAGCTTGTGATTGGTCAAATTGAAAAACTTGGCTCGATTTCAACCAATCTGCTGGTTTAGATAGGTCTCCCCAATTTCAAACAATCAGATTGTTGACAACCAGTCTCATCATCTTGAAACTTGGTGCCAAAACCATAAAACTAAGATCAGAGACTAGTGTCAAAACTCTATTTTGATTGGGTCATTTTAACAGGGGCCTAAATTTTGTCCAATGCGTTACATGAGATTTGAGACTTCAATCTCAGTTAAATGATCTAGAAATCAGGTCAACTCAACGCTAATAACATGCCAAACAAGCAGCATTTCAAACAAAAATTATGAGATTTGGTAAAAGTCTCACAGAAACCAGAGAGAATTTCTTAACCCTTTACCCCATATAAAAATTTTATGGGTTTTATCGCATGTGCCAAATATATAGATCCAGATCGGCTGGCATATCCATGGCAGGATCTCTACTGTTCAGACTAGCTGGCTGATCTGGTACTAAAATGTTCGCCAAGGGATAACAGCCATATATACCATGGAGTAAAGGATTAACTTGTGGTTTCGGTAAATGAACGTTTAATATTTTCTCCATAACCTGCATTGAAAATGGTTCAAATCTTAAATATCTCCTCATCTCTTTAATCATGCCTGTAACTATTTTGCAGAGAAGGGGGAGATTGGTACAAACAAACAAAATGTTCCATGCAGCTGACAATCTCAGCATCTGAAAACAAAGTTAGCAGTTAATCTATAAATGCAACAAATCTATAATTGCATCAACATTCCCATTAAACAGTCATGCTAAACTTAACATCCCATTCTGCAAGCACAACAATGGCCCAAGATCATAAAACTAAAAATTGGAGACCAGTCTCAAATCTCAAGCATCTGATTTGCTGAAATGGCAACCAGTTGCCATTTCAGCAAATCAGATGCTTGAGATTTGAGACTGGTCTCCAGATTTAGTTTTATGAACTTGGGCAAATATCAATGTTATCAAATCAAGCAAAGGCAAAATGTTAGCACAAAAAACAAAACCAATTGTCTGCGACATCTGTCACAATCAGGCTGCCAGGCACTCTGCGACTAATGAACAGATCTGTCTAAAACATGAATACAGAATGGAACAGAAATGTGTTTTAAGCCTGCAGACAGAGATTCATGTGCAAAAAACTAGCACTGTGTTCTTGAGTCATCGAGGGAACATGATCAATTACTACATTATAAACGGAGGAAAAAAAAATTTTTTTTTATTTTCAATGTATACATTTTTTATCGCATGTGCAAAAAGGTCAGATCCATGCCTTTTGATCAGAATCTACACTGTTTGCTTCTTGTTTAGAAATAACCTAATGAATCTAAAGCAAGCAGTGTAGCTTCAGATCAGACGCCACGTTTGTGCGGGCTGATCTGGATCTACACTGTTTGCCATTCAATAACAGCCATATAGCATAGAGTTAACTGTTAAAAATAATTTAAACTTCAGTAATGTCATGTCAATGAACTTTGAACAATAGCAGCATTTATTCACACCGAGACAATTTATGAATTTTTAAACATTTTGAGGATTATCTATAATTCAAGTGAAGTCTTCCCTCAAACAAAGTGTCTTACATTTACGACCAAGTAAAAAACAAATCTCAAATAATTTTTTGAACAAAAAAAGTGGATCAATAGAATTATACTGCCTTAGTTTTTTGTTTCGGACAATATCATTCCTCATAAATATTGTATTAATTAAAACATGGAAGTTTGACTGGCTAGATTGATAATGTTCAAATTAATTTTAATGGGTCGGGTACTGCACAGGAATTTCACAAAGTAAACAAGGTTGCCAGACCGATTGAAAATCTGTCAGACTTGTTCGAATGACTTGCCAACTTAAGACTGACTGAAGGTGTGAAATGTGTAAAACAAGAAACTTTCTTTGTCTGCAGTTTTAAAACATATTTCTGTATCAAACAACTAGATGAGCAATCTGAGGGTTTCACTTGGATGGGGGATGCAGGTCAAGTAAGTTTACCCTCGAAAGTTTGTAGAAATCTAGGAGTTCTGGTCTATGGCGATGTATCAAAGCGCAGAAGGCCAAACCGTCTTTCCAGCTACAAGAGTACAGTTCATAATTACATCCATATCCTTTACCCAAAATACAAAACAATCCATGGTCTCTCTAAACTCAATCTTCTCTATTAGACAAACAAACTCATAGTGTACACATATAAACCTCTCAACTTCTCTCATTCACATGCATTTCTCTTTCACATCTGTTACAACTCTAAAGATTGCATTTGGTATCTATTGTGATGCACTGTTCAGAAATAAAGGAAAGGGTTGAAGAAGTTGTGTTCTTCCAGGGCCTTGATGGCAAGGCTCGAGTTTAAATTTTCATTACAGTCAAACCAAGCCACTTTCAGTACAGTGAACATGTGTGGTTTTTGTGGTTTTCCAATCACTTCTATGACTCTGAATTTTCAAATATGTGGTTTTTCAAGCATATGACTATGTAGTTTTAGGGGGCAATGCTCCAATGAATGATGACACTTGGTTTATCGGGCCATATTAGGGCCGGATGAAGACTCATTTTATCATCTATATTTTTTATCACAGATTATAAAAATGTCATCAAAATAAGTACTATCAAGTATCATTATAGGCATGTAACATGATTTGATGTTAAAAGCAACTTCATATTTTTTTACTAAGTGATAAGTTTCAGTATATTGTTAATAATAGTTTTTCAAACTCTTTGCATAAAAATAGAGAAAAGTCGACACAATTTAAAATCTAATGACAGCTTCCTCAACTCCATAGTTTTCATTAACCCTTCCCTCCACAGATACACTTTTATTGCATTGGCAAACAGTGTAGATCCAGATCAATCGCACATCCATGCCTTCTGATCAGGATCTGCACTGTTCGCTTTTTGATTTGTTAGGCTATTTCTGAATAAAATACAACCAGTGCAGATCCTGATCAGATGGCACCGATGTGCCGGCTAATCTGGATCTACACTGATCGCACATGCGTAAAAATGTGTATATATGGAGGAAAAGGGTTAAGAGTACATGTAATTTATTTTACTGATATTTATTTACCATTATTGTTAGTTAGTTGGGTTTTTTTTTACTTTCAAAGGTGGAAAATGGATAAAATGAACAGAAAATAGCAACACCTCCTCAACCCCCCACCCTCCTGAGTTTTCCATTAATAGCATTGCTTCACAAATCCTTCATTTATAATAACTTGTTGGATACTACAATGCAGTTGATGAAATTCTTCCCTGGATTAGCACAGATCAATTTTCCAAAGACAAAAACAATGAGGGAGCAATCATTGCCTGTCAGATTTCACTGTTTAATCCCCTGGACAATGATGTATTGCTAAGAGAAGTTGTGTAAATTGTGTATACTCTGTTTCAATGGCACCATTATACCAGGCCATTTTGACTTAAATATTGATTATCCAGATGCTTTCTGAAGTTATTTTGTGAGCTGCTTCTAGATAATTTCCTTAATAGTTTGCAATTATGTGACTAAGTCAAAGAATTACTTATACCCCAGTAGACAGGTATACTGAAAAGCAAATTTTTTATAAGCATATGAAAAAACATTTCCTTTAACTAACCAAATTACATTTGTCTATATTTCCCCCAGTAATTTCGTTCTACTCAAACATATTTGTGCCATTGTGAATAAGAAGATATTGAAAAGATAAATTAACAGTATTGCAGATTGCTGTTTTAGTAATTTTTTAAAACATCTTGCTTTACAATGGTCTATTTTTAGTGATTCACATGCTGAAGCTGATGCCAGCTAAAAAAATATATCCTATCCTTAAAAATGGATGATTAGTAAATCTTTTAAGTTAATTAAACCTTAATCCAAAGATATGACTTGTATAGCATGGGCGAACAGTGTAAATCCAGATCAGCAAGCACATCCACAGTGTCTGAGCAGAATCCACACCGTTTGCATCTTGGTCAGAAATAATTTAATGAACTAAAAGCAAACAGTGTGGATCCTAATCAGACAGCACAGATGTGCTGTTTAATCCAGATCTACACTGTTCACTAATAGATAACTGCCATGTGCTCTGAAGTACAGAGTTAACAAGTCTATTAATGGATTCCATTCAAAGCAGATGAATTCCAAAAATATATCCTTAGTATCTTTGAAAATAGATGGTTAATAAATCTTGAAAGTAAATTACGACAACTGTCAATAATACAGTAAAGATGGATACACCTAATTCATTCTTAGAATTCCAGGATTTTCAAATTTATTAAACCATTAAAGAACACTTGTGGTGGTCTATAAATTATATGGAAAGTGAAATAAAGTTCATTGTAAAGGTAAGACATGAATAAACTTTGAAGAGTGCAGAAAAGTCTCAAGTCTAACAGCTTCTTCTGTTTATCATAGATGCAGCAACTTTGAGCCAGGCTTATAAGCATTTTAACCCTTTCCTGTTTAGATACGCATTTTTAGGCATGTGCAACCAGTGTAGATCTAGATCAGCCGGCACATCCATGCTGAATCAAAAAGTGAACAGTTTAGATCCTGATCAGATGGCACGGATGTGCCAGCTGATCTGGATCTAAACTGTTCGCCCTAGAAATAAAGATGTATACAGGAAAGGGTTAAAGCATGTGCAACCAGTGTTGATCCACATCAGCCAGCATATCCGTGCCCTCTGATCAGGATCTGCACAGTTCGCTTTTTGTTAAGAAATAACTTTATTAATATGAACAGTGTTCCCCCACACAACAGAAGACGTATCTATGAAGTATTTATGTTAGATTCAAGTTTCAATAAATGCAAATTACGGGTAAAGTTTAAAATTTATAAGAGTCTCACAAAAATTATTACCAGATGTATCAAGATTAACCAATTTATCACACTCAATTCTCAAGTAGTATTTTACCTTCTAAAAAAAAACTTAAAAATAATTACGAAGTATTCAGAATATTTTATTCATATTTTAACAAATGCACCCATATTTGACTTCATGCTTGACAGATATTTTGTTATTTAATCAAGCAATTATGTATTCATTGCAAAAAGAATTTTACAATGCTCAGTGTGTTACAGTGTTGTTCCTAGAATGCAATCCTTCCCTCGACAGCAATAAACACTGTGCATTTAATGATTTTAAGTGCGTCTTAATTGTGCAACTGCAACGTGGTATAAATTTCTATTAAATCATCTGGAAATAGTTCATGATTACATCTCAATTGTAAGGGCTGTATACAGTGTTTACAAAAAGGGGTGGCCCAACTTGGTTGCAGAACATTTAAGAACCTAACCAAGCATGACCAACTAAAGCGAAAATGATGAAACATTACGATTATTTAGTTAACCCAACAAAACTCATTTACTGTCAAAAAATATAAAATTCATATGATTGGAAAAAAAAAGGGACAAAAAGGGTGCAATTACACCCATTTCAGCCCCCTCGCACACTGCCCTGCATATGAAGTGTGGCATGGATTGAAGATTGTATTTCGTTTTGTTAATGCTCACCTGGCCCTTCCTACCAAACAATCCTTATTTGATAAATTTACAAGCCTTTATATCGATTATGTATGAATCATTTCTAATGATTATTAAATCTGCATTTTGCATTTCTAGAATAACTGAACAGATGCAGCTTAACATCAAGTTTCACAAAGATTTACGTCAATTTCTTAACAGAAGTGGGAGCATAAATTAATTCAGTATTTCTGTCCAAATGAGTACTTTCATACCGGGCTGGGCCCATGATCATATATAGGAAAGCTGAAAGACCAGTCCCAAAACTAACATCTGACTGGTGACTCAAATGATGCTTGAGATCTTTTTAAACCCTTTACTCTATATATACGAGCTTTATCACAGGTGCAAACATTATAGATCCAAATCAGATGGCGCAACTGTGTCTGATCAGGACATACACTGTACACTTTTTTGCCAGAAAGTACCTAATGAATCATAAAGCAAACAGTTTAGATCATGATTTGATGGCATGGATGTGCAGGCTGATCTGCATCTATACTGGTTGCTCATATGCTCATGGACAACTGCCATATAAATCAAATTGAGTAAAGGATTTACCAGATGTCTGGGATGAGACTGGTCTCAAGTCTCAGTGTTATTATCTTGGACCTGGTCTTGACTAAAGTATATTTTATAGCCAGCATCTGTAATGGAAATTACCAACCAATTTTGCCGATTCTTCAGATCCAGGTACTTTTGATGTACAGTGCAATATACCTCACACATCAAATCCTCCCACACAGAACAGATCTTCACATCATAACACACATATTCTCTTCTCATGCAAACACATACATACCTAAGATGAAAGTTCTGCACATTAACATTTTTATATGGAGCTGTTTTTCTTTGGCACCACAGCAGTAGACCTTCCTTAGCTGTCAATTCTGAAATATAAATAAACAAACATTTCATTATAGATATGTATCAAAATCACAGAGTCACATCAACTATTTATAAGACACCACAAATTACATCAATTTTGCAGTCTGATTGGATTGGACAGTTCAGTCCATCAATTTCTGCAAAACACCCTATAAACAGTCAAAGAAAGGCATTTTTTACATATTAACCCTAGTGTGACATTTAATGTATGTTAATTGTGCAGATATAACCAGTGTAGACCCATGCTAGGCAGATAGGGTTCTTAACTGTTCACAACTGCACATCCATTCTTGCACTGTTAGTATTTAATCAATACATTCCTATTATCACTCATAATGCATCAGGAAATAAAATTAATCAATTTCAAAACAAGGCACTACAAAGAAATTCCACAGGTTAAGCTTGCTTTTGCTTTCTTTCATCAAGAAAATCCTCTGCTGGATCATTCAGTGAAATCAAGTCTTTCCAATCATTATCTTGTGATTATACACAGATATCTGCTGTCAGATTTGGAAAACACAAGAGTCAAGACTTCAATAAATAATAGACTTTATCAGCACACATTTATATTTTATTGTTTAAGTAACTGGTAACTTTATTTCAGTAGAATCAAGACAAGACATTATAAATTCAGGAGATCAAGACATCTTAGGTCTGAACAGTTATAAAATGTCCTCTTTTTCAAAACTACACTTTTGGGGGCATGTGTAACCAAGCATTTCTGGCAATAAAATCTTAATTGCATAAATTTAAAATAATTACATTTTAAATTATGCAAAAAGAGTTTATTGCCAGAAATACTTTGTTACATTGAGCTTTTGAGCAAAGACCTAAAGGTGGCTTCACTGCTTGAGCCAGATTCCCATCCCCCCAAAGTGGCCACTGACTATCAGTCACACAATCATGTAAGTCAATATAGGGCTTTATTTCAAACAAGAGAATTATTCTCATGTATAGTACAAACAAGAATAAGAACCTAACATGCTACAATCATAAACACCTGGGTTGAAGGTTATAAAGCTGATATTAGAAACCAGTCTCAAATCTCAAGCATCTGATTGGCTGAAATGGCGACCAGATTTGAGACTGGTTTCCATGCTCAGCTTTATAACCTTGGGACCTGTATGCCTAATGCCTAATGCCTTACAGTCTCACCATTATCCAGCTATTTGTCATACTTTAAGCTGTAATGTTATGGCTGCTAGAATTTGATGAAGATCATCAAGACTGTCTAGTCAACATATTTCAGTTTTAGCTGTTAATAAAAAAATTCTAGCTTGTAAAATGACAACCAAACTTGATTTCTCAGCAGAAAAATGAAAGGTGGGATTGACAGCCATTTCCTCCCAAAACAGGCTCATTTTAGAAGTCATGAGAACTTGAATCTTAAACATGAAACAATCTGCATATGAGACAATGAGCCGACTTAGCAGCATACTCACACTGGCACAAGTGTGCATTCTTTTACCATCTGTTTATAATTACAAGGCATGGCTGGCTTCCACAACATGCTGCTGGTAGAATGGCAGATTATAATCGCTCATCAGTAGATAATATTTCATGTATTGTAACACCTTGTTATAAATGTAACTGTTTTCTCTATCATTGATCAACTGTCAGATCTAATTGTTTGCTAAATAAACTGACATGTACAAACTCCTTGTCTAACCTACTTCCCTAACCTGTAGAATACTTTAGTTAGAATCAAACTAAATGAGCTGTATTTACATCAGCATATTAATCAAATTTTCAAACATCTTCATTAGTCTTTTTAATAAGAGTTTAACAAATCTTGCTCTCACTGTTGGGAAATATGCACCAAGTAACAGACATTTAAGGGAGCTAGCCTATATATCAAACCCCAATATATTATGATAATGACCTAGCATTTATACAGACTGTTCAACTGCAACAAAAAACATTTTTTACATGAATACATTACAAGTAAACTCATCTGTTTATGTACCTTAAACAATAAAATCTTCCAGAATTATTTGCAAGTTTATTCTCAAAATTTTACAGCCAATCAGAAACTGATAGTTGGTTAATCACTTATACCATTCTGTAACGGTGAAAACAATGTGAAATGAATTTCCTCCTCTACCTCATTCTGTGTACATATTTCACATTCAGCAAGTAACAACATACTACAACATAGCTAATGATGTGAAATACCAGTATACTGAGGAATCATATTTATTTGCCAAAGGATAAATTTTCACTGGTTTCACGAGAAAAATTGAACAAGAATTAAAACTTATGTAAATGATTCTTTAGTTCTGATGAAGTACCTATCACTGGAATTGGATTTATGCTTCTTTAAAACTCTTTACACCATGATATGGCTTCTATTACATGGACAATAATATATAGAATATCCAGTTCAGCAGGCCCATGTTTGCCATCTGATCTTAATCTTAACTGATGGCTTTTGTATTTATTAAGTTATTTCTTACCAAAACTAGATTAGAGTAGATCCTTATCAGACTAGGTATAGGTATATAGGCTGATCAAGATGTACACTGGTAACCCATGGGATTTGAGCCATATGGCGTGAAGTAAATGGTTTCAATGTTACTCCATGGAGTCATCTCTGTGAAACCTCTGAATTAGTATCATTAGATTAACAGATGAAACTAGCTATGACTGGAAATTCCTCAGAACACCATATTGTCACCTAAGTTCAAAAACATTATAGTTACCCTTGTAATAAGAAGAAGATACTGTTATTGTACTTAGGTGACAATTTTAACTTCAAATCTAAGGTTGCAATTTCTACTTAAGAATTTTTTAGACACAAGTGTTTCAAATTCTTCAGCAAAAATCCATAATTTTTCACTTCTTATTTACATTAACAAGAGGGCCAAATGGCCCTAAATCGCTCACCTGTCAAACTTGACCTAGATATCATTGAGATAAACATTCTGACCAAGTTTGAAGAAGATCGGACCAAAATTAAGACCGCTAGAGTGCAGACAAGATTTTTATATAATTTGACCTAGTGACCTAGATTTCAAGGTCACATAACCCAGTTTCAAACTTGACCTAGATATCATCGAAATATACTTTCTGACCAAGCTTGAAGAAGATCCAACCAAAATTAAGACCTCTAGAGTGCAGACAAGCTTTTTCCTTAATCTGACCTACTGACCTAGTTTTAAGGGTCACATGACCCAGTTACGAACTTGATATAGAAATCATTGAGATAAACATTCTGACCAAGTTTAAAGAAGATTGCACCAAAATGAAGACCACTAGAGTGCAGACAAGATTTTTATATAATTTGACCTAGTGACCTAGATTTCAAGGTCACATGACCCAGTTTCAAACTTGACCTAGATATCAATGAGATAAACATTCTGACAAAGTTTCAGAAAGATCGGACCAAAATTAAGACCTCTACAGTGCAGACAAGCTTTTTCTTTAAATTGACCTACTGACCTAGTTTTAAGGGTCACATGACCCAGGTACGAACTTGATCTAGATATCACTGAGATAAACATTCTGACCAAGTTTAAAGAAGATCACACCAAAATTGAGACTGCTAGAGTGTGGACAAGATTTTTCTGTAATTTGACCTAGTGACCTAGATTTTAAGGTCACATGACCCAGTTTCGAACTTGATCTAGATATCAATGAGATAAACATTCTGACCAAGTTTGAAGAAGATCGGATAAAAATTATGACCGCTAGAGTGCGGACAACAATTGTGAACAGACGACGTACGATGGACGGACGACGGACGAAGGGTGATCACAAAAGCTCACCCTGTCACTATGTGACAGGTGAGCTAATAAACCATTAGAAAATCACAGCTTGGAAACATTTTGACACTGCTTGATTCATCAGGGTTTCTAATAAAGGCTGACATAAGTTCACATTGTAACCCTTTAGTCCTTTGGATATGGCCGTAAACCACAGGCGCAAAATCCATGGGCAAACAGTGAAAACCCAGACATGCTGTTTGATCTGAATATACAATGTTTTCTTGTGGATTTATTGGGCAATTTCTGACCAAGCAGCAACCAGTGTTGATCCCAAGTTGGATAGACTGATTTGCAAACCAATGTAAGCTTTACTAGATTTGGTCAAACCCACACATATATGGAGTAAAGGGTTAATGCTTATGTCAGTGATCAGCATTGTTTTTAAAGTCCCTGCAAGAGGCGGATTCACTTACGTTGACCATATAAGGTCTCAGATTATTATAATCTTAAACAATAATCAACCGTTTATATATATATTACTTCAGAAGCATTAACTGACAGTGTCTGACACTAGCAAAATTTAATACCATCATTAAACATATAAACCAACAAATTCAAGTTTCAATACCACGATTAACAGGTATTTAACCCATTATGACCTCTTACCATCTCGACAATGTACACACATAAAACAAATTTTAGGATCTGTTTGAAGTGGAGTCCAATTTACTACCTTATCCTTGTCCTGTCCATTCACTACATTTTTATTGTTGACATAATTGACAGAAAAGACAAGTTTAGCCATTTTCTCTTCCTATCAAATGAGGTCATTGCCTTAAAAAGTGGCGGTAAATAATGTACAGGGGGAAATCAGATTACTTTCACTATCTGCTTCCTTATATCTGTGGGAAAATTTAGTCTATTGTTTCCATTTAAAGTCATCAATTGGTGTTTTAGACTGCTTTTCAACCTTTGGAGTAATGTGGTATCATATGACACTCGGGCTTCCAAGTTCATTTAACCCTTTTCCCCATAGATACACCTTTATTGCGAGGGTGAACAGTTTAAATCCAGATCAGTTGGCACATCTGTGCTGTCTGATGAGGATCTAAACTGTTCGCTTTTTGATTTGTTATGTTATCTCTGACCAAAATGCTACCAGTGCAGATCCTGATCAGACAGCACGGATGTGCCGGCTGATCTGCACTGGTCACTCATGAGTTAAAATGCGTAGTTATGGAGGAAAGGGTTTAAGAAGGCCAATCTTCCAATTTGAATAAGGCTTTTCTTAGCAACTGTTTTTTTTTTAATGCAAGTAACTTGTTCAGTGCCTAGGAGAAGTTTAAACAGAACTGTAAAACACACATTATTTTTGTCTAACATTAAAATGTAGTAAATTAGTTTATGGGAAAATATCTGGCTGTTCTCTTGGTTGGTTTTCCTGAATGTATTTCATAGCTTATGGTTTTGATCACCAATCTACATCACTTGCCTTCAGGCTCAACTACTGGGATTGTATAGGTTCAAAAACATTAAGTACAAGAACATAGTGTTTGTAATGTTTATGTATTTGTGGGCAAGATCCCATCCAACCTTCTAAAATCTACAGTCGACATTTAGAAAGCTTGAAATCCGTGCTCAGTTACCTTTACCATTTCAATTCTGACAACCAAGTCTGGGAAAGGAAAGTCATTCACTTGTTTTCAAATCAAGCTTCTGATTGGTCATTTTGGAGACTGAGCTCAATTTAAACCAATCAGCTGCCTCAGACCATAGACTTGTCTTCAGATGAACTCTCAATTAAAGTCATCTGGAGAAAACTGCAGGTGTTTATATTTTTTTAACTAATTCTCAAAATTCCTTACATTTGGGAGTCAAGAGGTAACTAACTGGGCTTTAAACTAGACAATTTAAAACTTCAATTTCTTTCATTTTTGTAAGAATAACAGTGAATTAAAATGGTGTAATTTTGCTGGGGTTTATTTAACTCACATGAAATATAATGATAGCACCATCACAATTTATTATGTCTGAAAACTAGGTTTTGGATAATTATTTATATTATAATAATAACCATGGTTTAACTAGTTTTTCATCTGTTGTTTACAATACTTTTTGCTAGTTTATTACATGAGTGTTTTTGTTGTAAAGAATTTGGGACTTCATAGTATATAAAAAGAATGTGACCTTAAAATGGGTTTACTTTGTGGAATTTATATACTTTACTTGGACAACAACTTCACATTTCTTTTACAGTCAGCTTGATGATTTAACAAACCTCTAGTCCTCAATAAAATTTCATATATAAATGAATTTGCATTCATGAATCATCCTGTTCACATTCCCTAATGGGACGACTTTAATCACTTGGGCAACAAGTGTATATTCAGATCTACACTACTCATACAGTGGATATAACACATTTCCACAGAGTAAAGGGTTAAAGCCCTTTTAGAGTGGCATTGGAAAAAAAACCCACAACACCTTGTTTCTCTTTTAAATGGTGGAAATACTGATTATGGTAAGACTGTCCTGTAGTTCAAGCTCACACCTGAAACTAGGGGACTTCAATCTAACTTGACTGGCAGCGCTCACATTATTCATTTAGCATTTTTGTCAATAGAACTGCCCTAACACACATATAATGTTCTGCACTGTCAAACAGTAAATTTTGTTCTTGGAAATTCATTTAAAATCTATGTGCAAATGATGATGATTCATTATTAATATTTTTGTTTTAAATAACACATTTTAAGGAAAAAATGGGACATGGGGAGGAGGGGGTCTTAAACAGAAAAACTGTGCCTTTGATTAAATCTTGGTACTTCTTTCTTTTTTTTTAAATCTAAATTTTACGGAAAAGAAAGGCGTTCTTCTAGCCAAACTGTGCATTTAATCTGGTATTTTAATCTTGAATCTAATTTTCTTTCATCCATTGAGCCAAACACAAAGCTTCAAACATTTCTTACAAAATGCACTATTGTTCATAAAAACTTTACACTCTAATTGGATTTAGATATCTGTGCCAAACAGTAAATGTTTTAACTCCCCCACAAGTTCTAAAGCCAGGTGAAGCTTCCAAGTTTTTATCAGCACTTAAAACAGATTGTGAAATAAGCATTTAAATAAATGATCCTTAGTTTAAAGAGACCTTTTTTCTTAAACCCTTTCCTCCCATTAGATATGCCTTTTATCACAAGTGGGGCCAGTGCCGTCTGATCAGAATCTACAATGTTCGCTTTTTTATTTTTTATGTTATTTCTTATCAAAAGCAAACAGTGCAGATCCTGATCAGTAGGCATAGATGTGCCAGCTGATCTGGATCTACATGTACACTGTTCACCCACACAAAAAGGTTTATCTATGGAATAAAGGGTTCAATCAACCCATTGTCGGAGCTTGAACTCACTATTTCCAGCCAGCCATCTAAACACCTGATCTAACCAGCTACTATCACTTTTACTCTCAAGCACTTCTCAAATAATAAACGACCTTCAAACATTACTACAGGTAAATCTAACAGACAAGGGCAAACTAAAGATGTTCTTAATATCTCATAGTGTAGTGTATAAAAAACCTATTAGAAGTGCAACACATTGTGAATTCCTTCACATATTATTCATAGTATGAAGCAGAGCATAAAATAAACTAACAAGACATTTTTTGATATATGTAATCATGGTGTTAAGCTAATAAACAGGTAATGAAAACTGCACCTGAGTAATTGGAAAATTAAATCTATACAATAGATATCATTGTAAAAGTGGGTAGAAAATATATAACAAGATAAGCACAAGTTCTACAGACATCTATAAATAGTCTACTATTTCAGGCATTCCATTGAGTGCACAGGGGTGGGGCATTTTATTAATTCACATAATAGGGAAACTGGCTTCGTAAAGATCTATCTCCGAGTTCAATTGGGAAACCGTAACACTGCCTGTACCGAGAGCAATAAGCCGGTCTTGGAAACGGTTTAAGTTTATGGTAAGCATACATTTTTGGTATATCTTCTTGGACCATTTGACCCAGAAACCTTAACCAAAGTGATTGGAGACATCTGTGAAAGACAGCCAGTTCTGACTCCTGCAGGTGGAAGCACTTTGCCGATTGAGATGGAGTGGTGTGGCTTTCATGGAAATAGAACCGGATATACTCAACATAAGCAACAAAACTTGCTAGGGGTTCAGTGATGTCTGTGCCAAGGAACTGTAAACCCGTAGACGAGATGGCAAGCAGACTGATGTTTGAGCCTCTGTAGACTACGTCAATGACCAACCAGGATACAGACTGCAGCAGACACAAGGCTAGCCTGGAGGTTTGTTAAATGGGGAACAAACAACAGAACCATGAAAACCTTGATCAGACATCACACCTGTGTAGGCCGAGTTGGGTCTACACTGACAGCCCATGTGAGATTACCTGCACCTGGCACAAGTGATAGTCTTCCAAAATGTCTTCCTTTCACATCGTCAAACTGACAATTGAAGGACCGCATTATTGAATTCAAAACATCTGACCTAGATCTGTTGAAACTGACAGTCATAAAGAAAAAAACTTTAATCAATACCTAAATTGACCAAGTTTGCATAAAAAACTCACTCTGTACAAAAGACTTGGAAGAAACTGTGTCAAACCCCTACATATTCTGTACTTCTAGTACTTTGGCACAGGAAGACTACACATGTTGGTAATTAGTGTTAATTATTAACAGCACAATGTTGCTGCAAGCCAGGGAGAGCATAAAGTTCACAATGACTTTGCCACAAGCAAGCAAAATCATCTGTTTAACAACAATAATTTGTCCTTGAACACTGACCAGTCATTAAGTCAGAATAACTTTACCCCTTACTATATGAGATATGGTTGTTGTCCTTGGTTGAACAGTGATGATAAAGATCAGCTAGCACATCTGTGACATCTGATCAGGATCTACACAGTTTGCTTTTAGATTGACTGGGCCCTATCTGATCAAAAGGTAACCAGTGTGAATCCAGATCAGATTCACTGATGTGCCAGTTGATCTGGATTTACATTAGTCACACACAATATAAGACCCATATATGGAGTAAAGGGTTAAGAGAAATATTGCCAAGTGCCATACTGCTTGAGCATTGTTATGTCTGGCATTTTAAATTCTTGCAGCCAAAATTTTATATTTCTGACATGTATAATATCACCCATTATAACATCCATGCAATCTGATCAGTAACAGCAATGTTTGCTTTTTAGATTTATTTGTTTATTCCCGACTATGCAGCTAACAGTAGAGATATCCATATAATGGTATGGATGAGATGACTGATCTGGATCTACACTGATTGTTCATGATTTTGATAAAATTAATAATCATAGACTATCAAATAAGAAAATCTAAACGTCAACCTTTGAATTAAAACCTGAAATAAACCACATAGGAGCCAAGGATATTGGCCTCTAGCTGGAATGCTCTTCAAAATGAAGTAAAACGTTAAAAGTAAAACGTTAAGTGAAGATTACAGGTTAGAATGCAGTAACAGTTATTCAATGGCAGAATCAAACAGTGTCAAAAGCTGAGTTTCTAATCTAAATCCCATCAGAGCAACTCAGAACCATATTTTCAGTAATGAAACAATTAGGTAACTAAAGGAACAAAGCAAAGAACCTGAAAATGTGCCAGTTATTCAGTCAGTAAACAATGATACAGCTTGTAGGAAGAGAAGTTCTCAGTTATGTTTACTTGAACATGTTCATTGTTGAGAATTTCACCTTCACTGTATGACATGTTCACTGCTGCAAGCTGCATATCAATCAGCCAGTCACATCAACAAATAACTTATACAGTACTAAATGTAGGCATCTCACAGGTGATTAAACTTAGGTTGGTGACAGAAAAATTGGAACTTGGGAAGTTCTTTCTAATCTAAAATGCAGATTCCTTGTTTTTCCCAATTTTATCATATAAGGAAACAGTGTAGATCCAGGTAACTTGGCACATCTGTCTAATCAGTATCTACACTGGTCACTTATAGACTCATATCTCTGATCAAGAAGTGAACAGTGTAGATCCAGATCAAATGGCACAGATGTGCCAGCTGATCAGGATCTACACTGTCAGTCCGTGTGATAAAAGGTCATTTAACCCTTTTCTCCATATATAAAAGCATTTTTACGCATGTGCGACTAGTGTAGATCCAGATCAGCTGGCACATCCGTGCTGTCTGATCAGGATCTGCACTGGTTGCACTTTGGTCAGAAATAACCTAAGGAATCATAAAGCAAACAGTGCAGATCCTGATCAGATGCACCGATGTACCGGCTGATCTGGATCTACACTGTTCACCTACACAATAAAGGTGTGTCTATGGAGGAGAAAGTTAAGGCATAAAGGAATAATCAAGCAATTCCAAGGTCAAAGACCAAGGCTCTTTCCAATGCAGCAGTTTGGGTCTTTGTGTTGAATACCTGACCCTGGGTATAGAAGCCACCACTAGAAATGCAGAGCAACATCAAAAACTTGAAGTGAGCAGAGTTTGACCAGATGCTGCCAGTGTCAAGGTCTGATGTTCTTTACTTTTTCATCACCTGTATGATGTTCTTCCTTTTACTTTTAGCATCACAAGTTGGATTCTCTTTCTTATAAGTTTTACTTTCTTCAGGAAACTCTTAAAGAAGCATTGACAAAGAAATTATAATGGGACAGAGTTTACAATTCATGAATAAGTCAATCAGACTTCTGGCTGTGTCTTTTCAGTCAATGGCAATAAATTTAAAGCGATAACAAGAATGATTCAATTGTTGAAACTAAAATCACTGCAAGCAGAAGGTGAACATATTTTGGTTTCTTGGCTACAACCAATTGACTCTAGAGATAATGCAGCGTTAAACATTTGAACTTGAGCAAACATTCAGCACAGGTTATCTGAATTGATTGACAGAAAATGAAAGTTACATGGGACATTGAGATATGATACAGTTCTACCAACTTCTACATGAACTTGATTTGAACAATTTACGAGTATCATTTTAACAATCATGTCATGACTTTCAGTTTGAACAGTGTTTTCCAGTCATTCATTTCTCACCCAAGGTTATTTGTGACCAAGAAGTGAACAGTGCAGATCCTGAGAAGACTGCAGGCATGTGTCGGCTGATCAGATCTAGACTGGTCATCAATGTGATAAAAAGGCTTACCCATACATGTTCTATAATACAACCAGGCAAAATACCCATCTAAAGGTTTGAAATACCATCAAAGCCATGTCAGTAAAATTATTCCATAGATCCTGATCAGATGGCATGTATTTGCTAGTTGATCTGGATCTAAACTATTTGCCCATGGATAACAACCATATTCCATGGATTAAAGGATTAATACACATGAAATGATCATAAGATGACCCAGCCATAAGGAAATTACAGCAAAGCTTATCTTCAATATAATTCTTGACAAATGATACACATAACTACCTTAAAATAGACCAAAAGTTCACAAAAATTCTTGACTCTGCCAACATTAGAAAGTGATTCACATTGTTCATAGATGAGAAATAATTTTCTTATCGCTTTATGTCTGCTAAATTTCAAATTTTCCAAATGTTTTAGCAAGAGCAAAAAGTACAGGAGATAGTTTTATCTTGGCTTGGGTCTTCTTTTTTATAATGAATGGAAGTAAGTTCACTTTAACTTTAATCTCAATTTTAGCAGAAACATTTGTCAGCCTATCAGGTGGTTCAAAGAATGTTAAAGTTGGATTTCTGGAGAAGTTGTGAATGAAATCTATGTAAAGGGCATTAAAAAGCCATTGCTATACCATTTATTGCAAATCTGAATCATTGCATTTTTTGCAGATTCCTGGCTATTTCCTGTGAAGCAGACATAATACTGTGTAAGTAGAACTTGATACTTCAACTGAAACTGACACCTTATGTTTTAACTAAAACCAGAAGCAAAACTTCCCTGCCTACTCAAACTGTTACTAGTTGTAATTTTTATATGTTTCACACCGGTTTAAATTTTGGACATCTTGCACTATGGTCAACGTGTGCTTAATTACCCAAGCAAAATTAGACATGAAATAATAAGTTTTAATAGAAAAATACAATAACGGGAATTTATGACTGTGCGAATATTTCCTCTGCAGCTTTTGCAGGAAACTTTTTCCCCGCGAAATCAAATGGTACCTCGGTATCTTATTTTAGATTATCCGCAACCCAAAATCGGCTAACATTTCATTATGATCCTGATCAACTCATGCAAGATGATCTTAACTTAGGTGAACTCGTATGGCAATACAATGGGAAATATGATCCATTATGAATATTTTGGTCATTAAACTTCACAAGGAGACCATTTCATTGTATCACAGTTCATTACCCAAAATAATCATGGGAATTTAAACGAATACACCCTGTTATTTTTGATTCCCCTATCCTCATCATCTAATGCTTGAACTGTGGATTACTATTTGCTATATTTACTGGCTGGGCTTGTAACAGAGATATGACCAGATGTACATTAGTTTAGCTTAACCAGCTTCTATGGGTGGGACGATAAATGTTTGCATAGTTTAGCACTAACCAGACTTTCAGATAAAGTTAGGTATGAGATACTGAGTTTCTTTCTATATAAAAGAATAATGATACTACCTCAGATAAATATAGGGGACAGTTGTTTGAAAATTTACATGCGTAGGGGGATGGGAGGACTCAATGTTCAAAAGAATTGAAGAACAACTTATTCTAAATTTTACTCTTGGTTAGTTTAACACGCAATTATGTTTCAAACAAGTTGACCCAGATGGATAAAACCTTCCTTGGTCAACAAATGCATGTATATAACTGCTCCAATTAAGGTTCCTTGGTGCCAGATTAAAAGCAACAAGATTTAACACCAATTTACGGAAAAACTACATGGTATATGCAAGTTTGTATGCTAAAGAAAATCTCACCTTCAACTGTAATGTCTTGGATGGCAAACCTCAGAATAATGGTCCATATCATACCCAGGGTCATTTTGGAATTACCATCAACAATTTCTGAAACAAAGAATCAAACATGTGGTAATTGTTCATTGTAACTGTAATCAGCTGTAATTGATTACATGATGCCACATAATCAGATGTAATTAGTAAGCAGAGACATTCTGAACACATCTAATTGGGCTTAAATGGCCAGAAATCATGATTATTTTTGTTTAATTTCTAGTCAATGTAAGCATATAATTAGTGATGTAAACGAACGTTTGAACATTCGAACGTTCGGATAGCGTTTTGAACATTCGAATGCATTTGATGAATTCAAACTTTCGTGAAAATTCGATAATGAACGAAAATCAAGAAGATTTGGTATTAATTTGACACAAATACCGTCAAGATAAATCACTTTCCGTTTACATAAAACATGTAGAAAACAACATGTCTGTATATTGATTTCTGCGCACACGCGTTCCTTTGTAACATACGGCTAAAATATAAAGTGCGGATGAAAACAAACTGTGTGCACGCGCATAATCAAATTGAAAGTTAGTGCACAATAGATCTACTAAAATACGAATGTAATAAAATATAAATAAGATCTAATAATATAAATATTGTATTATTTACTGCATATTGTAACAATGATTAATTGAGTAAATCAATAGAGCCATTCAGTAATGGAAATCGAGTTCTTCACACCTATTGTAATGTCAGTTAGAGAATATACTGTGAAATCTTTGACACGCGAAACATCAGATTTAGGGTCCAAGTTAAGGCACAATGTTTACTTGTAATTTAACACCAGTAAGAGCTACACAGGTCCCGTTTTGAGACAGAGTTCTTGGGTACCAGGGAACTGTCAATTTGTCAACACACTATGACAATACCTGACCTTTACTATATTTTTTTTTAATTTCACATCGAAGAAATCATATTTTCACAAAACTCTTCTAACGTATACATCTTATCAGCTTTTCATTCGCAATTATGCCAGCTTCAGTTTCATCTGACGATTTAGAGGTAGATCCGTAGACAGTCTCATTATCCGAAAAATTAACTCACTACTAAGATTTTGGAATACTCGGATATTATCGGCAACATTTATTTGAATGACAATTTCGTAGTTTCGGGGATACTGTGAGGGTTTATCGATAAAAACAGGTCGTTTCTCGGTTTATGTGATTGTTTGTTAATAATTCGAACGTTCCAACGTTCGAATGCAAACTGATTTGAACATTCGAATGGTAAAATAGGTGGAAAATGCCATCCCTACATATAATGTCTTTTAGCAACATATTACAGTGTTTTTTTTCACTTTTGGGGGAAGGGGGTCGCAGCCCTTTGGAGGGGGAAAATTGCGATGCGAATTAAGGAAAGGGGGAATATTTGGAAGATGCTTGCAGCCTGTCCAACACAACAAATCAAAGTATTCACTGATCTTTTGCTTTGCTAACACTGTAACAACCAGACATGGGGCGAATTAAATTTTAATGCTAATGCATTAATAATGCATTACTTTTTGTCAGTAATGCAAGGTAATGATTAATGCAACAGATTTAGCATTATTTTAATGCTAATTTAATGCATTACCTACGCCAAAATGCTGTAATGCTTAGCATTATTGAGCATTAATTGGATTTTGTTTACTATTGGATTTTGTTGATTCGTTTTATTAAATTATATTTATATTAACAGTAACCTTTTTATGCAATGATACTCGAAATATTTAATATGTTATAAGTCTATTACATATCTTATTTATAGCAAGAGAAAAAACATTTATATGACAGTTTAGTATTTTGACATGTGTTTACTATTAGTAAAACAAGATACAGACTATAAGTGAAGTCTTTTCATCAAAATGTTGTAAAGTTTGAACATTTTTTATGATTAAGCAATGAGATATTAAGCTTAGTTGTCTTAAGAAAATGCTAAATTTAAAACAAATCAATAGCCAGTGATCTATAAAGCTTTGTCAACAAATACAGCACTTTTATTTTATTTTAAATGTTTAGTGTACACATTCACTGGGACAAGATATTTCCCTCCAATTGTCAAACACTTAAATATTCCTGAAAATGTTACTGATAGAAATTTGAAGTTCAGTGCAAAATACCAAAAATGTTGTTCTGAAATAAAATAGCATGGAAATTAAATTAAACCTTGCAAAAAACTCATACTTTCACAATCAAATGAAGTTATTTTTCTAACCATTTATCCAAATTATACTTACTGAATCAGTGTCATTGTAAAATATTAGAGACTATGTCAGATTTCAGGAAATCAGCATATAATGCAGATGCAGGTGACAAAATGATTTAATTAGATAAGTTGACAGTGTAGTCCTTTGTCAATACAACACTCTAAATGTGTGAAAACAGCAATAAGTCAAAGATAACTAAAGTGTGTAAAAAAGCTTAACCTGTATTAATCTATATATACTGAGAATAGTTTTGTTGTAAGTTCTTGAGGTGTCACTTTAGATCTTCATTTCAGACTGATACTTTGTATATTATACTTTGGGGTGATTTTTTTGGGAGATGATCGATTTTGTACATATACTGACAGTTGACTTTTTATTTTTTTGTCAGTTCACTTGTAAAATAATGCTTAATTTAATGCATTACTTTTTGAAATAATGTTAATTTAATGCATTACTTTCTCAAAATATAGTAATGCTAATTTAATTTAATGCACAAATTTGGCAAATAATGCTAATTTAATGCATTACTTTTAAAAGTAATTCGCCCCATGTCTGGTAACAACCAAGTAAATCTAGCCGCACACTTCCCAGAGTTGAATTTTCTTGCATCAGAAATAAATTAAGATTTATCATCTTGAATCTTCACTATCACGCTATTACACAGCGGACTAAATCATACGGTCCGTAACAGACTCCGGCAAAGGGGGAATTTTTATTGGACGTTGGGGAAAAATATATACTATTTTGAGGGGGGAATGGGGCCCAATTTCTCCAAATATTTGGCATAAAAAAAACACTGTATTAATGCATATTAACCTTTACTCAATAGATACATGTATATTGAATGGGGGAACAGTGTAGAATCAGATCTGTGACATGGAGTAAAGGGTTAATGCTTCATCAGTGTTCTGACGCTGTTGTTCATCAGTGTTCTGACGCTGTTGTTCATCAGTGTTCTGACGCTGTTGTTCGTCAGTGTTCTGACGCTGTTGTTCATCAGTGTTCTGACGCTGTTGTAAGTATTATTTATTAAATAATAAATACAATGGGATGTCATTTTACAACAACAATCTTTGTAACTACTGGCTTTCTCAAAGTCCAATAGTGTGCTATTTTACTTATTTAATAATGAAGTATGTAGAGTTGCAAAATGAGGAGTCTGTTTGATCTGATTTGGCAAATTTTGCTGAATGTTGTCTACTGTTTGTAGAATATAAGAATCTCATACAAATGAAAGATAAATACAGACAATTGCATACTAAGACTTGCAACCAGTCTTTCTAGCAGATGATCAGTTAAAACTGAGCTTTGTCTTAAAACTGACCTATCACAAGGTAGAGTTTCATGACTGATGGGCTAGCTTAACCCTATACTCCTTTAACGTATGAGGTACCAGAGGGGATCCAGATCAGCTGGAACAGCCAGCACATCCTTGTCATCTGATCAGATCTACACTGGTCGCTAATTTGTCAGTAATTACCTAATGAATCAAGAAGCGAACAGTGCAGATCCTGATCAGATGGCACGAATGTGCCAGCTGATCTGGTTCTACACTATTCACCACACAATCAAGGCGCATTTATGGAGTAAAGGATTAAACTATGTCACAGGAACAGGAATTTTAATTTTCAATTATCTGTCCTTACAAGCAAATGCTTTTAACATTGATCTGCGTTTAAGTCAGCAATAGTCGACCTGTTTTAACTACTGTGTGCTTGATTTATTCCTCATTTATCCATTGAGATATTTTAACTAACAAATAACAAGGTTGTTATCTTGTGACTAAATCTCCCCCCAAAATATTTATGTAGGAATTTAAAACATCATTACACAAGCCCTTTACCCACTAAATTATTGTAATGGAATCCCCTCAATTTAAATTATGAGCAATTCTATTATTGTTTATAGGGGTATTTTACAGAAATTGATTAATTAAATAGCTATTAGTAAGAGTGCGGAGCTTGATCGGAAAGTGTTGAAAAGCAGGCTGTGCCGGGTCTACACTTATTGCAAATATGCATTTAGTCATGATCAGTGCTTATCAGACTGTATACAACTAAAACTGACACATTATATATTTTTATAAACAAGACATTCTTTTTTAATTTACGAGAGATGACCTACTTTAAAGATTGCGATAAGGTCACAAAATACACCAAAAGAAGTGCTATCTTGCACAGATTGTAAATACTATCTGTCTGAACGACTCAATTACATTCTGGTAATAAAATACAGTTTCTAACATTTACTACTGTACAATAAACATTAT
The DNA here is from genome assembly GCA_038501625.1 of Corbicula japonica. Taxonomy (NCBI): domain Eukaryota; kingdom Metazoa; phylum Mollusca; class Bivalvia; order Venerida; family Cyrenidae; genus Corbicula; species Corbicula japonica. The sequence goes on along the minus strand of JAZAYU010000062.1, from coordinate 3,455,420 downwards.
TGATTCAATACTGAAAATGCTCTAGTATTTGTACAAGCATTTTTTACTGCGAAGATAAGGTATTTAAGAAATAACAGCCCAATTGACAATGAATTTAGAACTATTAAGTGGATTTTGTTTAACTTATCTTTTAAACTTACCTGTCCTGCTTTCAAAAATTTTGAACTTTACATAAATTTAGGAACGGAGTCACTGCCAAGGAGCTTAAATAAACATCCTGACCAGGAAACCAGAAGATTTTTTAAGTGGAAGCTGTGTTTAAGATTTGTATTATAAAATCCAGTCTTAGTGAAGTGATATGCTCTGCCCAGTTACTGTCAAAAAAGCTAATGCCCACAGGCCTGTTTTGCCATCCAAAGCTTGAGCTTTCTTGCCATGTAAGCATTCTACCCCTGGATATGTTTTCTTTAAACTCACTTTTTATAGTAGCTGAAGAATTTAACTTTCTTTTATTCATGTCCAAGCACATGACTAGCAGGGGGTGTAGAAGATTTTAGAGCATTTTTGAAAACATGGAAATTCCTAATATTGTCCTCTTATTGTATGTCATAATTGCAGCCTTGACCGAGATTCAAATACCTTATCAGTGACTCCCAATGTATCCCACAGCAAGGACTACTTGATATGTAACTGAAGACTCCTATTAGTATCCCATTCTTGGATGAAATATTTGTGCCATCAGTTAACATGATTTACTGGGTTTTAGTATAATTTGTGACATTTTGGAGAAATTGCACCTTTCACAATCATGACTGAACACCTATCATTTTTAAGACTAAAACATAGATTAATACTTTGAGAATATTTCCCCTTGCTTCAAAGATATACCTTTTATCACATGAGAAACCAGTGTAGATCCAGCCCTATCAGATGCCACAGACGTGCTGGTGATCTGGATTGACACTGGTCACCCATGTGATAAATGCACATTTATGCACTAAAGGGTTTAACGAGCAATATCTCCTATAGTATGTTTAACTAGCCTATGCTTGTGAATAAACATTTTCAACCTCATATTTTTATTGGTAAACCCAATATCTGCTTTTTAAAAGAAACCAGCAATTTGATTGGCTAAGACATTTCTTGACGAGATCTAACATCCAGCAATATGATTGGGTGAAATTAAGAAGCCACTCACCTTCTGCACCAATAGACACCAATTTAACTCCTTTTCCAGCAATAAAGTCCAGAGCTTTGTTCACATTGGCTATTTTATGAAATCTCATACGGCCTCTGTCGGGCTTGGGCAGTTGTTCACCAGAAATTACTTCAAGTAATAACATCAACTTCAAGCCATTTCGAAAGTCCTCTTCTATGTTTTCTATTTGTGTACCCGCTTTCCGCAAATGTGAGTTGCACCATGCTGTGAAGGTCTGTAAATTAAAAATGACATAATTAAAAATGTGCAAAAAAAAAAAAATGCTGGAAGATATTTAATTTTAAGTCTTAACTCTTGACTACATGCATTTTTACGCTAACAGTGTATATCCAGATCAACCAGCATATCAGTGCAGACTGATCAGAATCTGCACTGTTCATGCATGCCCTAAATATGGAGGAAAGTGTTATGTCTTAAATATTGTTAAGACTGAAACCATCTTATAACTAGTAACCGAAAATATTAAAATAATTAAAATACATATCAAAGCATCCCATAAATTCAACAGCAGTGTCACTTACAGTGGCTACAAGATATTCTCGAAACAATGACTGAAAAGAACATTATGTGCATATACCTACATATAAATACATGGTCCCAACGTGCGAAAATATCACAACACTTTGAACTGTCTCTAAACATTGAACACTTATTCCTGCATATGTCTCTAATTAACATTACTGCTACAAATAACCAGTCATTAATTATATCAAGAATTACTCAGATAAACAATGATGGCACTCAGTTCCGACAAGTTCCCCCAAGAAATCATTTTTGTAAGAGAAGACAATCAGATGCATGTGTGCACCTATCAAATGCACATTTGGTATCCACAGATTCCACTGCTGTAAGTGTTGGTATTGCTGGTCATGGTGTTCTAACATTGATTAATAATATTTCTTTGTAATTATATTATTGTAGCCACCTCCCACCCACCCCACATCCCATATCTCCTTGGAGCACTTTACTGTCAAAACAAACAAACATTAATGTAACTGTAAATCTGAAGAACATTACAACTGCAACACAAGCAACTGCAATAATTAACCAGTTTTGGTCCAACAAGTCAAGGTGTTCCAGTATGGTAATAAGTTTAACAGCTGCTGCCCATAAAACCAGGTGTGAACTATTTTGGGAACCTCTCTGATGACCATTACATATATTACCAGGTAAAACCAATGTATCAAATATGAACTTGTTGTTTTTATAACAATAGCAAGCAATGAAAATGCAAACAATATGTTCAAAGACACCTTGATACCTGACCTTGTTCAATTAATTTTGTTATTTCATATTGCATCATTATGATCGTAATTGTTTTTTCAGATTTGTAAACATTCTTTACTTCCTCATCACAGTATATTATAAAGTCTGCAAAATGTAACTCTCGGGTTTTGATGAGACACATTACAGGAAGCTTTCAGAATGGCATTTTTCATATGAAGCTAACATCTTATAACTGTCAACAACATTTAACAATGAATTAGCATCAACACCCATGGAATGACTGAAACCATGGAAATTGATCTAAAAACTAGTTCTAAATTTAGCAACCCCACATGATTTTTAAAAACTATTTATATTTATCTAATATTTACATTTCTATATAGAGGGGAGTTTACTGATAATAAATCTGTTTAAATTTTTAAAATATCTTAATAAAAAAGTTATGGGGATTTAAAGTTTCGGAAAAGGCGTAATTTTCTGGAATTTTTATTTCTATATAAATGTATAGTTTCTTTTGCTCAGTCGCGGCACCGTTGAAAAGGCAATACAACTTTAAAGTTCCATATTTCTTTTATTTTTAAAGATATCATAATGAAACTTGGCAGTTTTGTACTTTTTTGTCTGCTGAATCAATCAGTGTAATTATTTTTTAGCTATCTTAATTACCATTATCATTTTAAACAGAATTAAGTTCAATATTTTCAACTTTTATTTTTTTTCATTTTTCTTGCGTACAATTTTCAATGAAGAAACTATGTAAAAGCACAGTTTTCTTTCCTTTGAGCAGGTTTTTATATACGATAAATTGCCGATTAAACAGTACATGTATTGAATTTACGGATTTCCAAAATGGCGACGGCCGCGGTTGTTGGCGTAAACGCAGAGGGAGATACTTCAAATAAAAATGCGGTAGTGTTATAAATATTTTCCGATCAAAGATTTTTATATCAAAATAAAGCTTAACATTTCAATTTTTTAAAACTGTGCAAAAAATGAAAATCTAGTGAGTACTTTTTGTAAAGAATGGAGTCAACTTTTAGGGATTATTTCTCGGCGTGGGAGCGGCCTATGCAAATTTTTCAAGTACCTATGCAAACGTCAATCATTTCTCTATCCAATTAGCACAGTCCCATTAATGTTTAAATGATTTACAATTACCGCATTTGCGAAATAAACGGGTAGGTGTTACCCGCGACGCGCCTGGAAGTCGATGCGATCAGATTATGATAATTTACCCTAATCAGCTGCAATTAACTTGGCATATGGTTAATTTTATAAATTATATGCCAAAATGATTTACACTGAATTGTAGATAATTTTATTAGCTTTTAAAAGACATAAATTACATGTATGTGTCATAAATAATAAAGATGCTATGGTAGAAAAACTACACTGACTATAGGATTTTACTGAAATTCCAGATATTTATCTGGTATAATGGAGGCTTATCAGGGTTGCTACTAAAATAAGAGTACCTAATAATACCTAATAAGAGTGCTGTAACCCATGAGTGAAAGGATGCGGGTTGGGAAAGGACCTAGCAACCCCACCCTGTAAAACCTTTCTGCTACGGAAACGAGAACAAAGGAAACTGCATAAAACTATTGCACATGGCAGAGGGAGTAAAACAGACCAAGCATCTGGACTTGAGAAGGATGGGGGCCAAAGCCGTTGGGACATCCCCAACCCTACACCGAGTCTTCTAACAACGAAACAAGCGTAGCTCTGCTATTGACCCCACCAGGGAAGAGGAACAGAGGGCAACCAAAAGACTCTGACCTGGCAAAGGACTATAGAGAGAGCTGAAAAGCAAGAGTTTGACCTCTGAAACAGCTCCCAGGACAGCAGCAAATCGGACCAAGTGGAGATTGCTTGCTATCCCCCAAGCACCAGATTGCACAGAGGATTGAAATAATGAATGATGTAAATGCACACCTGTAGCGGAGACAATGTGATGCCTGTAAAATTTAAAAGACTTGTGGAGAATCATGGCTGCTGTAATGTATGGATATAAGAACCTGACAGATCTGACCAGACTGCAAAGATGTGAAGGCAAAGAGCCCTAACAATTCAAATGTTAGAAAATTAAAAATATTTTTCTCTGAAATACAGATTCCCATTTGCATGGAACCCGGACTAAGTTCTCCCTTTAACATTGAACTGAATTTCTCCCCTTTACATTGGAACCCCTCTTAATTGGACTAAAGTTCTCCTTCAACACTGGTCCAAAACATTCCATGCATTTCCAATGAACCGAAACGAAATTCTTACATTTACTTTGAACCAGAATAAAGTTACCAACCTAATTTGAATCCATTTAAATGGATTAGTACAATGTTCTTCCAAGAAAAATTCTCCCATCTTAATTTCTGCCTTCTGACAAGGACCTTAACTGTTCTTTATTTATTGGGTTATTTTCTGACAAAGTGTGAACAGTGTAGATCCTGATCTGACCACTGTGCAGCAGGCTGTTATGTATCTGCACTATTCTCACTTGCCTTAAAACCCATTTAAGGGTTAAGGGTTAAGTTGAAAGCACCTCCAGACCATGGCTACAGCAGGATTTCACTTTTCTGCTAAAACATTCTAGTCTAATAATCAAAACACAAAATGTGGAACCTTTGATATTTTGACAAACAGTATCTATCTCATCAAAACACCAAGAGTTATTTTTGCTTTCGGCTGAGTCAGCTATTTATATTTCTGGAATGCCGGTCTACAGGTAAGGTGTTAGACTGGCAACATCTGGGAATAATTTGCCTGTTATTACGATTAATCTACACAATATTGGTGGTACTTATACAATGCGAAATTTTTATAAAAACATATTTATCAATAAAAAAATAAGTTTAAGTATTAATGCTTACATTGATGGCCATTGTGTAAATTAAGGCTGATACCTAAATCTTTACCAAGAATTAGGCTCTTATCACATAGACATAACATTGTTCATCCAGATCAACCAGCAGTGTCCACTGTTAGATTCATGTTACTTCTAATCAAGAATTTACAAGATTAGATCCAGATCAGACTACAGATGTTTTGACTGATCTTGATCTAGATCTACACTAGCCACATTCCTGATAACACCAGCATATATCAAGTAAATGGTTAAAAATGAGACTATTGTTTCTAAACATGTCACTATTAAACAGGAGCTTTCTATGTGTGGGAAGTGCCAAGCGGTTAATTGAGAGAGGGCATTAAATTCCTGAATAATGAGAGAATCTTTCAAGTTTGACAACCAGTTAACAATTTGTCAGTCTTGAGCAGCCAAGAGCTCTGTTCAAGCTCTAAGTGGAAAAGTAAAAAACAACAACACACAGATTGAAACACAAGTGATTTCATTCATAGATCTCTAGCAGAACTCTCATTTTTTTCTAGGGTAAAAGGCTTAGGACATAATAGCATAATAGAATAAGAACTGGGGGTCCTTCCAGAAGTTCCCTGAAAACTGCCCAGTGTACTGGGAAATTTTCTGCCAACTGACCGGCCTGTACTTGTGACTGTTATAAGGCAAATATAATAGTTATTCCAGACCCTTTTTATACAGACTACATTATAATGTTTGTGCAAAGAAGCCATTAAGTGATTTTAACCTTTGTTTAAGTGTTGTCAATGATTTGGAATAGCATTAAGCATTCTCTGAACAAGATCCAATGCTGAGTGGTATAAATTTCCTTTTTTGTTAACGCAATGTGTATATTTTCACTAATAAAGTAAAGAACAAGCTGTTTTGGGAAGTCTCTTTTTAAGCCTTTTGCACTTCTGAAGATAAAATCAGTTTGTTTCCGCGAGTGGTGGCAAGTAACTTGGATAAGTGAAAGAGAAATGACTGGCTGTTTTGGGGATCGAATCAACAGTCCCAGGATTTGAAGGACACAATAGTTATGATAATGTAAGTGCTTTGTAACAGCACTTAACAGGCAAATAACTGTATTACCTCATTATATTTTAAACATTGCCTCTCAGAAAAAATATCTTTCAAAAGATTTTTATATTTGTTATGTTTACATTACTTTGCAAATAATTTCCGGTAGCTCTAAATGAAACAACAAATGGATAGTGTTCATCATTTGAAAGGTTATCTTAAGCTTAATTATACCTTTTTAGAGTGGTTATGATAATAGTGAAAGCGTGGGGGCAAGTCATTCATGCAAGTTTACCACAAAATGTTAACACCAACCAAATCACTTCATGACGCTCAACTAATTTGAATAGTCACCTTATGGGGTGAAAAAATATTTAGCCTTATAAGGCAAGAGAAAGCATACACACACAGATTAGTGCACAACTTCCTACAAATGAATGAATTACCAAATAGGTAGCCGGTAGCGTAACATGTTAAAGGTATTTGTTACCTACTTAAATCAATAAATAAACGGCTGAGGTTGTTTCAAACTTTGAAAGAATGATGGGAATGTGGTATCCTACAAGTTTATCTGTTGATCTCAATGTATACAACTTCCAAACATGAACAAATTTACTTTAAAGTTTTGTAAGGGATTCACAAGAATGGAATTTGTAACCCAGAGTTCTAATCTGGCTGTACTGTTTTGGTATTTCTTTAAATCCCTACTCTTCTTAATATGGTACAGTGCATTAATACAAAGGATGTTTGAAGCTGATACATGTATTTGCATCAGATTATTATTAAATTATAACTGCAAACTGTATATTTTAATAAATTATGGTGTCTGCTTAAATCTTTACCATATTAGCTTGTAAATTATGTCACTCGAGGCTTATTTAACTTCTTTAGATGCTGCCCATTACACGCACCTTTCCCTCTCAATCATGCTGCAGGTTTCCTTAAAATCTTTTAATTACAATACAAAATGATACTTCCAGCCCCGCCCTCCGCCATCAAATATAGGGTATGGGTCTTTCCACTGGGCAGTGAAAAATAGCCTTGTCAGTCTTATTCCAAGCCAGTCCATTTCCTTAACTTTAAAGAGTTAAGATGTCAAAATAAGATGTCAAAATAACTTGGAGGCTCTTGATTGGACACCTTTAATAGAAAAACTGTAGCTGACCAAAGACACTGGCTCCACGGATAAAATCAGCACCGGCTTGGATAATTTACTATTACCAGAATACTGGGCCCAAGATCATAAAACTAAGATTTGAGATCAGTCTCAAATCTCAAGGATCTGATTGGCTGAAATGGCGACTTGATGCTTGAGATTTGAGACTGATCTCCAGATTTAGTTTTATGATCTTGGGCACTGGCTTGGATACTTCCAGTACTACCTGTATTGTTGCTGCTGTCAAAGACTTATCAATTAATTCAGAAATAAAGCTAGAGAATTTCTAATGATGAAATCATCCTAATTATAGAAAATCACTGTTTACCAACATGCAAAGCAATTACCAGTAGTCTCTAGCTAATCTCTTGCAGTGAGTAGCATATTATCATTAACATTATCAAAGCTATCCATTTCTCCCCATGGCATACTACAGTGGGGTGCTGACTTTATCAATCTGAGCTCAGTCTCTGGTTTTGGAGATTTACTACTGCTAGGCCAAAGCAAGTTTGATCATGGTTGATGCAAGCTCTCATTTAGATGCTTTTCAGTTCTAGGGAGCTCGTAGATGGCAGATGTCTTGAACCATCTTTGACCAAAACCCAAAATGTCATGGACTACAACAATAGAAAACTGGTTTTTCATTAAAATTTTCCCCCAGGAGATTAACTCTTAAAATTTCGATAAAACCTCATTTTGACCACTAAGATTAGTTACGGGGTCATTTTCTCCTTAAATTATGGGTATTTGGGCATTTAATTGGCAGAATTCCCCTACTATTATGAAAATGACTCTTGAGATTCAGCAACAACTGTAAATCCCTAGAATAGCAAGGGCAATCCCTGGGCTCTCGCCCTTGAGAACAGCCTTAGTTTGTATAAATAATTTTTATCACTGTTCCATCCTTTTCATAGAAAACATTTTATATTGTCTGCCTTTGAAACAGCTTCCATCAATGTATGTTTTATTTCCACTTGACAACCATCTGCAGCAAATCATCTGGAAAGGAGCATGTGTCTTGATCTATCAGTCTATGCCTTGTGTGTCAAATGGTGCATTACTATGTATACATAATCATATGTAGAACTATGCACAAGGATGTCATGATTAGGATCATAACCTGTCAGAAATGACAGGTCATGTGACAGACTGTAACAACTGCATCCCTGCTACATGAGACATCCTCGACCCTCCGGCCCCAGGTCATTATATTCACAGTAAGCCTTAGAAGGGGAGTCTTGGAAATCATATTCCATCAAATGTCCACTGTACCACAGGGAAAAATACTTTTACTGACAGAATTTGTAAAATCATCGGCCAAATAGACCTGATCCCTGTTGTATTATTTAAAGTTCCTGAACAAGGACTTCACAGAGCCTTTCAAATGCTCAGGGTAGTTGAAAGTAACAAACTATCTGGCCACTGCATTTAAAGAAGTTCACAGAAACTCTGCCTTAAGATCACACAAACCAATCGGCTTGATACACATTTTGATTCAAGAGGTCAACAAGGTTTGGGTTTAAATGTCAAAAGCATTAAACAGTTGAAATCTGATGGCCATCAGCACAGCTGAATACAAACTTTATAATAGACCTTGGCTAGAAGGCTAATGCCAATTTGCTACCCAGATACAACCAAATGGTACATTCTTGTTCAAGGGCAGACCTTTGCATTTGGAACACTGTTCAAAGCAGAGCTTTTGAAACAGAACACTTTAAAAGGGCAGAGTTTGAACACTGTTTAAGAGTAGAGTTGCAACACTGTTAAAGGCAGAGCTTTGTAGTAAGAAAACTGCTTAGACATGTACACAAAGCCTATTAATGTGTTTGGCAGTTGGTTATATGCACATAATACAGTAAGCAGAAAAAACCTTACATTAAAGGCAACAAATCATTATGACATAACATTATGCCAAGAAATTATGTTTTGCAGGAAGCAAAATGCTTGAGTAAATACTCCACCAACGGCAGGAATTTATTAACTATTCAAATCTGATGTCAAACTTCTGGAAAATAAAATTGTTTTTCCACTTGAAATGGCGAAAAATTTGTCAAATTTTATGTTGAAGAAATGGGTAAAAACAGGAAGAGATCAGTTCTGCATTTAATCTTTAAAGTTTAAAAACTAATGTCTTGCACTCTATACAGGTAAATCTAATGAAAATGGGACATGCCATTAACATATTATCATTGATATAATAATGGTATTCTCCACTGTTTTACTACAGTAGTAAACCCGTACAGTATAGAGAACACATGTTAGAGAGAAGGTAAGCTCCTGCCATTTTTGGGCATCAGGTATACTCTTACATACACTTTCTACCTATACAACTGCAGGCAGTTATCTGTTTGTACAGGTAAATCTTCCTAATAATCTGGTATATTATCTATTGTTATCTGTAACAATAAGATGACCAACTGTGTGATTATGATGAGGGCTAATTGTGTTATGCCACCCTGCAGCTAGAGAACATTCTATCTATCAAGGTCAGCTGTTCAGCCTTCACACTGTGATTAATTTACACATGTGTTAAGATCGTATCAGAGATTTTTTTAAACTTTTGTCAATGAGATACTGATTGACACTATTGTAAATTTGACATAAGTATTAAATAATAAATACATATGTCAGTTTTTAATACCAAATGGGATTATTCAACAGAATATAGGTAAATGCAGGGACTGGTATCTGTGGAATTCTAACATATACCTGTAGCAATGTGCAAATATCAGCATTTTCCTACTTACACACTACAGCAAAGCAAACAAGAAAGATATGACTACTGTGTATGATAGGTGAAAAGACATTAACTGCTTACTGGTTTTATTGTATTTATTGTATTTTCTACCAGTGAAGACCAAAATCAGCTGGAACATATGTACCATCTCAGATCTAGATCATCAGATCTAGATCTACAATGATTGCCTCTGGCCAGAAATACCCAAAACAATATAAAAGAAAAGTGTAGATTCTGATCAGACAGCACAGATGTGACCTTGATCTACAGTGTTCTTCCACGACATAAAATGTGTATTTATGGAGTAAAGGGTAAATAATGATGACATTGTGTTTCTTTTTAAATTAACTTTCTAGAAAATGTAGGCTGTTGAGAGATGAAAAGATGTTGTGTCAATAACAAAACTTACACATCCAATTTGAACTGCCAACAATTATACCACTGCCCAACTGTGTAATAACCATATTCTATTGCATGCCATTCTCATTTCAATAATACTGAACTATAATTATAAAGGCAACAAATCCGATTGGTGCTCTGCTTAACTGATTTAAAACTAGCGTATTCAGTGCAAATTCTCGAATGACTAAATATGACTCTCTGCGCATCATACTTTCTATAAGTACAAACTGCGTAACCGTTTTACACTGATCAATAGTCAAGCAATTCAAAAATACAAATTCATCCAGCGTTTTCAACTTTGCATGGTTCACAGAACACTATGTAAACCAACATTTGACTATCACAGTTAATAAAACTGCTCCAGATTTGAACCTTAAGGCCTCACTTGTCATCTAGAAGGCATGTTGATAGAGCATATAATTAACATGTACAATAACAATTTTGCCAAGGGGGTAAAACAGTTATAAACCTAGGATCACTATCTCTGTCAAGTGTTTACAACTGAGTAATAAGTAGAAAGAGAAGTAACTAAATATGTTTATCTCGAAATTTAAGTAGACTGCAATGTGATACAACTATCACTTATAATGATTTAGCTAAGCTCTCTAGATTTAGCTTTCAATTTTGATTTGTGCAAATTAGGTCCGAACAAATCACTTTACTAAGTTATTGAAGAGCATGATTTTGGCATAGGCAGAAAGTGGCAATTTTTCAATTCAGTAACAAAAGTATATTTCGGCATTTATGTTTTGTCATTTTACCCATATTTCCGGAAGTCAATTTTATCATAATACCCTTCCTCCAGAAAATTTAATTAAGTATGATCCACCTTCAAAATTATTATGCCTGCCTGATAAAATTTTTAAAAATCCCCCACCTCCCAAAAAATCATGGCCGCCAATATTCTTTACAACTTTAAATTTAACCATAATTTCTTTCAGATCGACAAAATACAATATGGTACATTGGAGAGTTCGTACTTTTACTTGAGATGGTACGGTTCGTTTGCAATTTGAAAAGAGCCGAAAAGGGGCGTAAAAGTTTAGGAAGGGACAAACCTTTTTCTGTTGCTTTTCCCAAGCCGGATCTAAAAGCTGTTCTCGGTCCCATTCATCTTCTCCTGCCATGTAATCGTCATCGTAGCCGTAATCATTCGCCATGTTTATGGCCCCTGAAACACTTATTAATCCGTTTTAAATGGTCCTTGTATTGAATATTTTGTACAGAAGAGGGGAAATCCTATCCACCCCGACAGAGGCGACGTGGTCACGTGATATGCAACCGGAAGAACTCGGAGCGTTTCGTCATATTGCAATTACAAAGTCACGTGGTATACTGTGGTGAATATGCTACACCACATCTAACAAGTAAACGTTCTCCTATTGGATGCAGATTCACAAGATAATCACCACCAGAAAACTGTAGAACATCTCTTGATTGCAATCTGAGCAACATCTGTTAATCAAAATGTGTCTTAATATCAACTGATACATCATTATTGATACAATTAGTTTCTTCATTATATTTATTATATAATCCTTATGGTAAGGAAAATCAAGGTAATCCTGCTAAAATCAGTATATTCTTAGACCCAACTAAATAAAGAATTTAAGAAAGCTTGACAATTATTCAATAATCATACCTGTTAAAACTCCCACTTTCAGGAGAACAACTTCCACTTACAGGTACTAGAATTGTTTTTTGTTGATAAGTAACAATTACTCTAAGACATATATATAGGTCTCTGAATTACTGGATGCCTCCTGTTTTGTTGTCTTCGCTGAATATCATCCTATTGGTCCCCTTCGATATCTGACAGGTAATATTGCCTCATGCTTTCTGTATAACAGTATTTTTGTCACACTAATTGACACAGTATGGATCAAACAGTTGTATAAGCAATTCATGTCAGTTCTATTAGATGCAGATGGAGTGTACACTTTGAAAACATTTAATTATGTGTGGACTAACAACAGCGCAAGATTGTATACCAAATCCTTAAATGTGCACATGTACATACATGTGCTACAGGGTCGGATGCAAGATTTACAGAAAGCAGGCTGGTACGAAACTTCATAATAATTTCCAACTTTCTGGTCAAATTTGAGCATCCCCACTGTCACTGAACACCCACCAGATCTCTCCATGTCTTAATGGTATTATGAAAATGCAAAAACTTGAATTTTGCTTCTTCAAACTTGGAATTTTACTCTTAAAACCTAAAATGCCTTTGGTCTGATGTCTTAAAACAATTATAAAAGTCTGGACCCAAGATCATTTAACTAATACCGGAGACCAGTCTTAAATCTCAGTTTTATGATCTTGGGCCCTGGAATTGCAACATTCCAGTCTGCTTAACATATGTATGTGAAGTATTATCATTATTATTATTTTATTATCCCAAAAGTGTTTGACCTTCTGTGATAATCCCAAATTAATTCATATCATTACCAATGTAGATCTAGATACATAATTACTAGGGTCTACATGATAATGCAACTCTGTACTATTAGAAGTACCTCTAATTAAAACCAGAAGAGTTTTGCCCCTTGCAAAAATATACAGCCCAAAATTTTGTTATAATTATCCAGATGATAAATTATTTTCACACTCATAAAATTTATATTGTAAGTTCTTACTGAATATTTGGATAATAGTGTGTTCATTGTTGCGCTTGAATAACAACATGCTTTTGAAAGCAACTTTTGGCAAACTGTGTGCATAATCAATGTAAGTATTCAAAACAATGTGTACAGCACATTTGTTGTTGTGGCAAAACACTGAAGCTAACTTTTTAAACTCTTTACCTCAAGAGATATGGCTGTTATCCCATGGGTGAACATTGTAAATCCAAATCAGCCAGCACATCCTGACCATCTGATCAGGATCTACACTGTTTGCTATAGATTCATTAGGTTATTTTTAATCAAGAAGGACCAGTGTAGATCTAGGTTAGATGGCATGGATGTACCAGCTGATCTAGATCTACACTAGTCACACATGCAATAAAACCTGGGCTGAAGGTTATAAAACTGAGCATGGAAACCAATCTCAAATCTCAAGCATCTGCTTGAGATTTTAGACTGGTTTCCATGCTCAGTTTTATAACCTTGGGACCTGAACCCAGTCTCAGATCTCAAGCATCTCATTGGTCAGTTCTTGGACAGTGCTCAATTTCAACCAATCCGATTGCTGCAATCTGAGATTAGTCTCCAGACTCAGTTTTAAAACCTTTTAACATGTGATGCTGATCAATAAGACCATATGAACTTAATAACTTAACCTTGTACACCTTAACCTTTTACTAAAAAATACGCTTTTTGTATGCCTGTGTGACCAGTGCAGATCCAGATCAGCCAGCCACACACATCCATGGCATCTGATCAGAATCTGCACTGTTTGCTTTCTGGTCACAAATAACCTAATTAATCAGCAGCAAACAGTGCAGCTCCTGATCGAACAGCACTGATGTGCAGGCTGATCTGGATCTACACAGTTTTCCCATGCCATAAAGTGGTATATAAAAAACTATATATGGAGGAAAGGATTAATATTTCAACTGATAACAAAACACTAGATAATTGTTTTTTCTTTATTGACATTTAAGTACTTCTGTCAATGAATTAATTTACATGACAAAAATGCAGTAACAAAGTGTTTATAGTTTCAACAACACTAAACAAATATCAAATTCATATCCACAGATTACAAATTCATGTACATATTATATTTTTATTAAACTTTTCCAAATGTCAAATTATTCTATTACCGGTAAATGCGAGACAAATTTTTTATGAAAGTAATAAATGCATTTTTTCTGTAATATGATATTATGAACATAGGTAAAAAAAACAGCACTTCTTCCTGTGTGATAGTTAAGCTTGTACCCAGCTGTTTGCAAAATAATAGCAATTTCATCATAGCCAATTAATATTTCGTAAAAGTATACGATAGTAACTGATCATGAACTTTTATTTCTTTCTTAATCTCTAATGCACATTGAAAATATGCATGCATCTTCTATGTTGTAGTTGTGAATTTTTTTCACTATTAACCCTTTACTCCATTTCCCCCCAAACCCAAAATAGCAAGCAAAGCTGAACAGTTTGATTGGAGTTTACACCATTTGTTAACCAGTTTTATTACTTGATACCTTATATAAATGTAATTTGGTATTTCTTACTGTTTTCTGAAATTCTTAAAACGTCCACATTCGCGAACTGTTGACCGGTCAATAGATTCGACTGTTTCCCTCGCGTGCTGTGACATCATAGAGGGTTCCCCCCTTTGAGCGAGCGGTTTGTTGAGTGAACTGTTGACCGGTCAATAGTTTTGACGGTTTCCCTCGCATGCTCTAAAGTCATTGATCAGGTAATAAATCAGTTATTTCATATGTGATCTGGGAACAGTCAAACAGTTGTCCCTCGGTGTTGGGGATAGCATTTTGAACTGTTGCCCTCGGCCTACGGCCTTGGGCAACAGTTCAAAACGCTATCCCCTCCACCTCGGGCCAACAGATTAACTGTTCCTAAATCACATATGAAATAACTGTATACTGTTAAAACACCCCATGATCAATTTAAGAACCAGTCAAATTTAACTTACCAGTAAGTCAGTACTGTTATCAGTAAAATAACCTGTTACCGATGTCATGCAGTGATTGTTACGTATATCAGGGCTATCCGATCAATCTTTCTTGGGGTTGTCCCGGCTAGCTCAGTTGGTTGCGTCGCAGGAATTGCAGGGCTAGGCGCTGTTGCCATGACGGTGCGGGTTCGCTCCCAGCTAGAGGCACTATCATTTAAGTAAGGTTCATTACATTAAAGTTGCAGATGACGAGTTATTATCTGAACCCTTTTTAATTATTCATTTACTTCACTGGCCATGGCCGTTATACCATGCGTAAACAGTGTAGATCCTGATCAGCATGCACATTCAAGCAGTCAGATCAAGACTTAAACTAGTCACTGTTAGATTTATTTGATTTTTTTTCTGACTTACTAACCAAGAAGTGAACAGTGTAGATCTAGATCAGATGGCCTTTGTGATAAATGGTATATGCATGACATAAAGGATTATTCACTCAGATTAAAAATTCAAGGTGGTCAATTCTAGCTGAAACTTACATACATAAATGTATAATCCTGATAAATATTAAGTAGAACAAGCAATTTTCCTACAAAAAACTGCAACAAAACTGCATCACATTTTCAAAATTAGACAACTTTAAAATTAAAATTACCAGAAAAATTTACAACAAAGATTTAACCCTCCATTTTTCCCTCCATGTATGAGTTTTATCGCATATGCAAACTGTGCAGATCCAGATCAGCCAGCTCATCTGTGCTGTCAGATTAGGATCTACACTGTTAACTTCTTGGTCAGAATAACCTACTGAATCAAAAAGCGAAACAGTGTAGATTCTGTCCAAACAGTTTGAATGTGCCAGTTGAAGTGGTCTACACTGTTCGCCTATGGAAAAACAGTCATATCCCATGAAGTAAAACGTTATTGGGGTAAAATAATTAAGTATTAATTATTAAAATAATTAAGTATTGATAAAACAACACATGAACACCCCTTTGTGCCATGGTCCAGCCATCATAGTTTATTGTGGAAAATCCATGAAACTGCTTGTACTGCTTTTTACAAAATAACTAATTACAAAATAATTATTACAATTTCATATTACAAAAAAATTCTAGCAAGGATTTACTAAACATAAAGCTTTACAATAATAATTATAAAACAAATGAATAATGTAAAATTTGATCAGAAATAAATGCAAATCTCAACCAATAACAGACTAGAAAATGTTAAAGTTAATATTTACAGGAAAAAAAAGACTTGTGAATTTAAACTGTTTCATATCCTCAACAAAAATCAATGTAACATAATCAGTTGATAAATTTTTGTTTCCATCTAAACTATGAAATTTTTGTAGCACATCATTACCTTTAATTATATAGGTAACTAAAAACTGCATATTTATAGTTCAGGGTGAAATTCTTCAATGTCTCAGTTGTGGTTGATATTGATTTTACTACTACACAATGCCTATAACCCTTTCCTCCACAGACACACACTTATGGCATGGGCGAACAGTGTAGATCCAGATCAGCCAGCACATCCGTGCTGTCTGATCAGGATCTAAACTGTTCGCTTTTTTATTTGTTAGGTTATTTGTGACCAAAATGCCACCAGTGCAGATCCTGATCCGTCGGCACAGATGTGATCTACACTAGTCGCACATGCGTAAAAATGTGTATTTATGGAGGAAAGGGATAAATGACTGTAGGAGCAGGTATCACTGCAATTTTAGACTTATCAGAACATTTTGCTGTGAGTGATTTTTCCTGCCATAGTAAAGCAATAACAACTTTGGCTGTAAACACAAGTATGTTGATTGTGTAAGAATATTCATCACATTTACATTTTAAGAGGTCTTCTACAGTTTAGTATGATATTTTTTGGTATTTAAAACACTTTTAAAATATGTGTCCCTGTTTTGTTGCTTGTTTATTTAAATTTAGCTACAAATTATATTAAATTAAATTACACATGATTACAGCCAGGGCAGTGCTCAATCTCGATGGTCAATTTCATGAGGATGGGTTCAAGTTTTTATTCCTGTTATGTAAGTAAGGAAATACATGTAATTTGTATTTCTTTCAATGCCCTCCAATGATGGAAGAAGTAGACAATATCATTCTATGAAAATTTTCAAGTGGTCTTTGTTCTTTCTTGAGTAGGGAACAGTTTGTAGCTCATATATTTTAAAACAATTATGAATTGCCTTTAATTAAAGATCTTTTAATTTAGCTTTTAACTGGATAGGCATCTCTTTCTTTGCATCTTCCTAACAAGTTCTACCCAAAGATGTTATAATATTAATACCAAAGAACTGATAAAATTATTTTGGAAGTTATAAAAATTATGTTTTCATGATTGGTGAGGTAATTTGACACACCAAAAGACAACATCAAAAAACATTACACAATATTTGTCAAAATAGCTTATATCAAAGCTCTCCTATAATTTATTAAATCTGTACTAGAAAATACATAAACACTGATCTAAAAGGCCACAAAATCCCAAACATTGTAGAAATAAAATAGTAACATTTTCATCACTTGAATTTTTGTAGATACTAAAAGATAGGTGAACCCATACAAAAACTTAACTAGGTAAAGGGTTTAGATCACACATTATCAACATTAAGAAACTAAGATAGACGCAAAGCCTGCCCTTCTATTGTTTTTAACAATTTTAACATTTCACATTATGGCACCAAGGGTGTTAATTCCTAGCAAATTTGAATTTTCCCTAACCCGACAATGAATTTCAGTTAACCCTTTCCTCCATTATACTTTTATGGCATGTTTTAACAGTTTAGATCAAGATTAGCCAGCACATTCATGCTGTCTGATCAAGATCTGCACTGTTAGCTTTTTAATCAGAAATATCCTTAAAAATAAAAAAGCTAACAGTCCTGATCCTGATCAGATGGCACATATATGCCAGCTGATCTGGATCTACAATGTTTAACTATGCCATAAAGTTGTATTTATTGAGGAATAGGTTAACCTCAAACCTGAGCATTTAGGCTGTTTTGTCCGAGCATTAATAACACACAGTCTGATGTATACTCTTAATGAAAAATTATTCTTTTTTCTCAGCATTAAAATTTGCACATATACTTGAGCAAAACATGAACAAAAAACAAACATGATTTTAAGAAATTCAACTTGTAAATGGCACATTTAATCTGATTCAGTTAATTAAAAAATTCTTCAAAATTTGACATTTGGAACTACTTATTAACTCAAGAGGTAAGTCAAGCCTATCAATGTACACTGCAAACTCTTTATAACGCGGTATAGCGGGTCTATCATCCCGACCGCGTTAATAAGTGAATCCGCGTTATATTTTCCCGCGCAAAATACATGTCCCGATTTTCCCGCGAAAAATACATGACCCCGTTTTCCCGCGCAAATATACTACCTAATACACAAGTAACGAGATTATGTTTAATTCTACGTAACGTCATGATTCCCCACACTGTACTCGACAAATAATATTTCTTACAAGACATACAATTACCAAATTTCAAATAAAAAAAGCAAAACGGCAAGAGACTGACTAATAACACCAAGATCAAAATCGTATAGGCCTTAAATTATTGTAATGGAATTAAAGACCGTATATCTAGTTTGTTTAGATGCTTGCAGAAATCTTAATTATTTTATGACACAAACTCTGACATTTACGAATGTAAATGTAAAATAAATATTTAAAAAACTAACCATCGTGAACATATTCCATAATTTATAAATTACATCCTAATTTTATCTCCAGTGTAATATTTCAGTATTGTTGCATCATCAACCAACTTAAACCAGCTAAAAAAAATGACAAATGTCACGTACACACTTCTTGTAGATCAAATGATTTCAAAGCAGAGCCGACAAAACATCACAGTCTCGATACGAGCCGACATTTTTCTTTGAAGTCGCATTTCATTGACAGATATTATCGCTGTTTACCTCCATAGTCAAAAAAAAATGCAACCGCCATGAAATTAACAGGAAGGCGGATCAAAGCAAAATGTACATCAATGAACTACCGACAGGTTTTAAAACATGACTGGGAATAATTTTTTGTTTCTTTCTAAATTGTGCAGATTATGTGATAATTATGGAGACATATCGAATTTAGAAATGGATCAATTATAAAATTAAACAGTAAGTATGCATTCACAAGTTTGCCCTGGGCTGTTATCTGTCACTGGAAAGGTGTTAAAACACAGTTGTTTTAGGGAAAAATGTGTGCGTCATTTGTGTACATGTTACAATTGTGACTTCCGGTTTCGATTTATTTGCCGTTTTACGATCAAAAATGACTTCCGGTTTCATTTTTTTGCCGTTTCATGGTAAAAAATGGACTTAGAAAAAAAATAGGGGATCCACGGTACGACCCCGTTATAATGGAGCGCGGAATTAAACGAAGCGCGTTATAAAGAGTCCGCAGTGTATTTGTAGCAGAAAAATTGTTTCATTTTTAACAACTTTTCCACATGTTAAAATTTACTGTAAATTGAGAATTTGGCACATGAATTGGGGTATCTACTTCATAATTTTATATGAGATGGACCGGTTTTGCACTGTACCCTGGAAAGATGTGCACCAACTTTTACCCATTACTCCATAGGATATGGCTTATACCCCATGGGCAGCCAGAACAGATCCAGATCTAACTGCAGTCTTATCAGGATCAACATTGTTTGCTTCTAAATCCATTAGATTATTTTTTGACGAGAAGCAAAATGTAGATCCAGATCAAACTGCATGGATGTATAGGCTGATCTGGGTCTACATCATTCCCCAATGGAATAAAAGCCATATCGGAGTTAAGGGTTAAAACACTAACCACAAAGCATGTTTCCTAATACATAGCTATAACTTATACAAATTAGATCCCACACTTCCAAAAATGACAACAACAACAATACTTTAAATTACAAAGCAAAATAAAATTGAAGAGTAAATACACAGCTAATGTGAAAAATTTTAAAATGGCCTAATGCTTTTGATATATGGCAGGTAACTTAACAAACAAAATGTCAATGCAGTTGCTGGATTTAGACAAAAAGCAATCATAAACTGATTTTACCATTTCCTCCATTGACACACCTTTATGGCGTGGGCCAACAGTGTTGATCCAGATCAGCTGGCACATCTTTCCTCGCGAAATTCCATTTAACACGCAAAATTCGATAGCTGATCGCTGTTCGACACTCATTTTAACACCTATCATCAAAGAATACCGTTTTTTTTTTACCTTCATAACGTCATACACATTTATTTTCGTCATGAACGTCATGCCTAATATTGGCAAAATCTTCACTGATAATTTGATTGACGTGCGTTAGCTACGGGATGAATAAGACGCCGTGATTCGTACCATTGTTGAAAGGAAAATGTGGAATTTTGGGCCGAGATGACGTCAATGATGTTACTAAGGAAACCATTCCTCGAACATAAATAGAATCTCAGGTCTATAATTTTACGTATCAACAGACGAAATATGGATTGGATTCATGGAGAAATTTCATAAATGTACTTTCATAAATAACTAAATGGGAACACTTTTCCGCGAATATATTGATCACCCCTCGTATTTATAAGGAAAACACATGACCCCACCCGGGCGGGGCCAATTTTGACCCCAGGGCTATAATTTGAACAATCTTGGTAGAGGACCACTAGGTGATGCTACACACCAAATATCAAAGTTCTAGGCCTTACGGTTTCAGAGAAGATTTTAAAAAATTTCATGTTCAAAATCTATTTTTATCCTCTGTGACCTAGATAGGCAATGGACTGGAACCATTTGAACAATTTTGGTAAAGCTTCATGCAAGTAACATTCCTGCCAAGTTTCAGCAAGATTGGCCCAGGAGTTCAGGAGAAGAAGTCGTTTGAAGAAAAAGTTGACGACGCACGGACGGACGACAGACGGCGGACATCAGGCAATCACAAAAGCTCGCCATGAGCACTTCGTGCTCAGGTGAGCTATAAATGTGTACATGTGGAGGAAAGGGTTAAATGTTGCGTAGTGCAAATAATCTTAACATTGTAAAATTGACAACCACTGTTATACCAGAGAAGGCTGCATATCCATGCAGAATGATCAGGGTCTACACTGTGTAATATAGTGTAGCACATAACACATAAACTATCCCATAACACCTCTCTAAACTCCTACAGTATAAACACCCCTAAAAATATCACAAATATCCCACATACAACACCTATAAAATATCCCTAAATACAATATAAACTTTCTAATAACACCTATAAAATTTTACCACAATAAAATTTCCCACACACAACACACCTATAAAATATCCCACAAAACCCTATAAACTTCCACATGACACCTATAAAATATCCCTCACATAACACATTCCTATAGCTATCACACATAATAACCCTATAAAATATCCCACACATAACACACCCATAAAATATCCCACATAATCCTTTACTCCATATATACACCGTTAAGGCATGGGCGAACAGTGTAGATCCAGATCAGCCAGCAAATCCATGCTGTCTCATCAGGATCTGCACTGTTCACATTTTGATTTACTAGGCTATTTCTGACCAAAACAGTGCAGATCCTGATCAGACAACACTGACATGTCTGCTGATCTGGATCTACACTGGTCACACATGCAATTAAATGAGTATATATGAAGTAGAGGGATAAACTATCCCACATAACACCTCTATAAACTATCTGATTCAAGAAAAAGCCAGAGCATTACAGAAATACTGATACACAAAAATATCAATTTTATCATGAAATATATTTAACATAACAAAAGTCAATTTTATTATGAAATATTATTTTTCAAAAATGCTTTTCTCCAAGCATGCAACATCATTATGGTTTGTGTTATTAAGTGTTATTTCCTATAAACATAACATCTTAAAGGCCATCACTATTTTACAGCCATTAATGTAGATCCTGATCCAAACTGCACAGATATGTAGGTCAACTTAGTATGTACCAGTACAAAATAGGAGTTGATTCATTGCAAATGTTACAGAGAATTATTGGTAACTGCCTATTTGAGCTTGAAAACATAACCATTAGTAAATTTCTTCACTCACCAATACGTCATTTTCTCCATTACCGCCCAGCATAGATCCAGATCAGCCGGACATCTGTGTCATCTGATCAGGATCTGCACTGATTGTTTTTTGGTCAGAAATAACCTAATAAATAATAAAGTGAACAGTGCAGATCCTGATCAGATGGCACAGATCTGCCAGCTGATCTTGATCTACACTGTTCACTCATGCCATAAAGGTGTATATACTAAGGAAAGAGTTAACTATCATGATATACATGTATAGTGGTACCACAAATATTTTTATTTTTAAATTTTGTTTATTCTGCTATTCTGTAAACTGTTGATAAATGCTTTGATGCAACAAATTTACTTTGCACAATTTAGCAATTTCAAATAATATTTTCCTATATCAAAACTAGATTTTCAGACCCTGTTTATCATGTGTAAGGACAATTATAATTTGCTAATATTGCAATGTAAATAAAACTGGAAAATATTTATTGTTAGCCAAATTAAGAAATTTTATTAGACAGTGAATGTTGTTTACAAATAAAAAGTTATCTAATAAACATGATTGGACAAACAATGTGTGCAAAATTTAGACTTAGGAAGGATAAAACTGAAATCATTAACAATGTTTGTTTAAAATTACATTTAAATCAAAATAAAACCATGTTGAGCAAAAATGCATCAGAATTATCCTTAAAAGTTGTAATGGAAACTAAAAATGAAAATGCTTAAAAAAGTTTTTCTAACAACAAACAAAATAAAACAAGGTCCCAGTTTCACACTGCACAGAACAATACATTAAAAATATCATGCAGGATTTTTTAACACCCGTTTTAGTTTAATATCGTAGACTTGACGACACAGGAACACATTTTCTGGATTGACATCCACAGGAGGTATTCGGTTGCTAGGATAAGCTTCTTCAGGATCTGGGACTACTTTTTTCCGCTGCGGAAGATTGGATTTGGTCCTCTCCACCTCTGCCATAAACCTAGCAATTAACAGTCATGATTATTTTTTCCGACATGTAAATACCGTAAAAGCATTCATTTACAGGCATGACATTTCATGCTTTTAAGTTGAGCGGTATAACACTTATAGCAGGCATTTTCATTGCCATTCCAAATGCAAACTCGCCAAAATAGTCCCAACATCATACTTGTCAGGCTAAGAAATAATTGCACAGGAAAACGTGAAACCATATGAATGATCTTGATGAAAATCTATACAAAATTCAGTGCTCATCAATATGTTAAACATAAGTATACATTTGCAGATATAATTATGAGGTAGTTATAGTAATGGCTCATTAATACAAAGAAGACCCTAAGGGATGAAACAAGTGCAAAGAGCTGCCAAGTAACAAGTGCAAAGAGCTGCCAAACTCTAATGCAATAATCTTTCTTAGACACTACCAGGGTCTATTAATTGATAATAGACCCTAATGCCACCCAAAAAAGTTAAGAGTATGTTTAGACAAGAGGGCCAAAAGCCCTATCGCTCACCAGATTCTTGGATTCATGAAATGAAAGGTAGAAAAATATTCAAGAAAAAAAACAAATACACAGCTGACTTTGCAACAATTTAAATAACGGGCCTTATAGAATCACACAAAGATATGTTTTCACATTTCATGAGATGACGATTCTACTTCATTTGCTGGTGTATTATAGCATTTCATACTGTCACACTTGTGTTTAATTCCAAGAAGCCTCTAGTCTTCAATCCATTACATAAATGCAAATAATCTGTTTTCTTTTGAGGCAGTAGTTTGGTTAAAATTAATAGAATATACCTTTTCCTACAAAAATGCTTAACTCTTTCCTCAATATATACCTTTATTGCGTGGACAAACAGTGTAGATCCAGATCAGCCAGCATATCCCTACCATCTGAACAAAATCTACACTGCTAACTTTTTATTTGTTCAGTTACTTCTGACTAAAATGCAACCAGTGCAGATCCTGAACAGACGACACAAATGAGCCAGCTGATCTGGATCCACACTGTTGGCATTGCATAACAAGAGCTGTCAGAGGAGACAGCGCGCTCGACTATTCGAATCATTTGAAACAAATGCAATTTGAAGATTAAAACAATAACAACTATGGCCATACATTCATGTGCAATCAGGAAAAATATTAAAAAGTGAATGGTAAGGGAGAAATTCATTTCAAATAACAGAAATAATTCCTTAATGTACCATAAATATTAAACTGAATAGGGGAATAACTATGAAATATTTCTGGATTTGTTAGAAAACTTGTTGGTAATATTTTATTAGAGACATTTACTTTTAGTTCAATATCAATCACTTCAGTAATGTTACAGAAATAGAACTGAAATGAAAATATAATGGAAGTTTGAAGTTGATACCTTAAGTATTTGCAAAGTTATCGATGAAGTGCACTTAAGTGAAAATATAAGTGTAAAAAGGAACAGTGGAAAAAGGGGCATAACTTGTAGAGTAATTGTATTACAGTTATGGTTCTTGTTGATAATGATGTAGATTTTGATGGTGAAAAAATATTCAAAATTTCAATGAAATATCGAATAGTCGAGGTAACAAGAGGGCCATGATGGCCCTTATATCGCTCATCTGAGTACAAAAGTACTCTCAGCTTGTGGTTTCAGACAAGAAGATTTTTAAAGTTTTTCCTATATCAGTCTATATAAAATAAAGTGAACCCTGGGGCGGGGCCAATTTTCTCCCCAGGGAAATCATTTGAACAATCTTTGTAGAGTTCCACTAGAGGGTGCTAAATGCTAAATATCTAAGCTCTAGGCCTTGTGGTTTCAGACAAGAAGATTTTTAAAGTTTTTCCTATACAAGTCTATATAAAATGAAGTGACCCCTGGGGCGGGGCCAATTTTGACCCCAGGGAAATACTTTGAACAATCTTTGTAGAGTTCCACTAGAGGATGCTAAATGCCAAATATCTAAGCTCTAGGCCTTGTGGTTTCAGACAAGAAGATTTTTAAAGTTTTTCCTATACAAGTCTATGTCAAATGAAGTGACCCCTGGGGCAATGCCAATTTTGACCCCAGGGAAATAATTTGAACAATCTTTGTAGAGTTCCACTAGAGGGTGCTAAATGCCAAATATCTAAGCTCTAGGCCTTGTGGTTCCAGACAAGAAGATTTTTAAAGTTTTTCCTATACAAGTCTATATAAAATGAAGTGACCCCTGGGGCGGGGCCAATTTTGACCCCAGGGAAATAATTTGAACAATCTTTGTAGAGTTCCACTAGAGGATGCTAAATGCCAAATATCTAAGCTCTAGGCCTTGTGGTTTCAGACAAGAAGATTTTTAAAGTTTTTCCTATATAAGTCTATATAAAATGAAGTGACCCCTGGGGCGGGGCCAATTTTGACCCCAGGGAAATACTTTGAACAATCTTTGTAGAGTTCCACTAGAGGATGCTAAATGCCAAATATCTAAGCTCTAGGCCTTGTGGTTTCAGACAAGAAGATTTTTAAAGTTTTTCCTATACAAGTCTATGTAAAATGAAGTGACCCCTGGGGCGGGGCCAATTTTGACCCCAGGGAAATACTTTGAACAATCTTTGTAGAGTTCCACTAGAGGATGCTAAATGCCAAATATCTAAGCTCTAGGCCTTGTGGTTTCAGACAAGAAGATTTTTTAAGTTTTTCCTATGTAAGTCTATGTAAAAAGAAGTGACCCCTGGGGCGGGGCCAATTTTGACCCCAGGGAAATAATTTGAACAATCTTTGTAGAGCTCCACTAGAGGATGCTAAATGCCAAATATCTAAGCTCTAGGCCTTGTGGTTTTAGAGAAGAAGATTTTTAAAGTTTTTCCTTTCGGTTGCCATGGCAACCAGAGTTCTGCATGGAATTGATTTCTTTGAACAACTTTGGAAGAGCTTCATGCAAGGAACATACGTGGCGAGTTTCATCAAAATTGGCCAAGCCGTTTCAGAGAAGAAGTCGATTGAAGCAATTGTTGACGACGCACGACGGACGACGGACATCAGGCGGTCACAAAAGCTCACCCTGTCACTTTGTGACAGGTGAGCTAAAAACTAAATGCAAAAGGGGCATAACTTACAGAAATATTTCCAATAGAGTTATGGATCTTGTTGATAATGATTTAGAAACTGATGGCAAACATATTCCAAGTTTCAAAGTAATATCTCTTGTTGTTTCAAAATTATGGGACAATGGCATAAGTGAAAAAGGAGCATAACTTGAAATATATTGGTAGCAGAGTTATGGGCGTTGTTGATAATGACCTAGATTTTGATGGTGAATATATTTTCCAGGTTTCAAGGTGATAGCTCTAGTAGTTTTAAAGTTAAGGGCCAAGTGTATATTTTGCTTAACGCAAAATTTAAGTGAAAAACAGGCATAATTTGAAAAATATTGGAAGCAGGGTTATGGGTCTTGTTGGTTATGAGGTAGATTTTGATGGTGAAAATATATTTCAAGTTTCAAGGCAATATCTCAAGTAGTTTTAAAGTTATGGGCAAAATGCATATTTTGCTTAACACAAAATATAAGAATAAAGGGGCATAACCTGAAATATATTGACAGCAGAGTTATGGGTCTTGTTGGTAATGATGTAGAATTTGATGGTGAATATATATTCCAAGTTTCAAGTTGATATCATAAGTAGTTTTCAAGTTATGGACCAAAGTGCATTTTTTGTTTAACGGACGCCAACGGGAACGCCGACGCCGACACCGGGGCGAGTAGGATAGCTCCCCTATTCTTCAAATAGTCGAGCTAAAAATGTGTATACATTGAGGTAAGGGTTAAAGACTGGTTTGGTCAAGATCAGGGCCAAAGACAATAAAACTGAGACTAGAGACCATACTCAATTCTCAAGCATCTGACTCCCGAAAACTGATACTAGTCAGAAAAAAATCAAATGCATGAGTTCTGAGACCTCCTATTAATTTGCCAGTTTGTGTACATACACTGTATACAGCTGAGACCTCTCTTTAACCCTTTCCTCCATATATACCCATTTTTACGCATCTGCGACAAATGTAGATCCAGATCAGCCTGCACATTCGTGCCGTCTGATCAGGATCTGCACTGGTCCCATTTTGGTCAGAAATAACCTAATGAATCAAAAAGCGAACAGTGTAGATCCTGATAAGATGGCACAGATGTGCAGGCTGATCTGGATCTACACTGTTTGTCGACGTAATAAAGTTGTGTCTATGAAGGAAAGGGTTAATATAGTCTGAAAATTTTTAGAATGTGCTTCAAATTTGTTGTAGTTGTTGTTTTACTTACAAACAGTGAACAAAATATTAAGAAAAGCCTGATATTCAAAGTGCTATAAAGTAAGAATGTTTATTTGGTCAGTATCCATAGAAAATGACAAAATTTACCTTATAAAAACTTCAAGTTCTTAATATTGCATACACAGATCTAAGCAGGAAAGTTCAGTAGGTCATCATTGACCAGCAACAGGAGGAATGACCTAATACATCTTAACATATTGAGTCTAAATATATCTGAAGACAGGTAAAACTTTTGGAATTTTGACACTTGAAATTTCCACCCTGCTACTAAAATTTTTGTTTCAAATTTTATCACTGAACAACCAGTGAATGAAATGTTCAGGAAAGATTGAATTTTAAGATGGTATAAAGTTTGTGCCAAAATCTGGTTGATAACTGTAGAAAATCAAAGGTTAAAAATAGACTTTAAAAGAAAATTTTTTTTAAAACCCCAGGGAGGGGCCCCTGGGCAATTCAAGAACATGATTTTAATAATTTTAGTAGAGATCATCAATATCAATATTCATACCAAATTTGATGCCAATCGGATAAAAATGTGACCTCTATTGCTTTAACAACATTTTTGCTTTAATCTGACCTAGTGACCTAGTTTTTGACCCAAGATGACCCAGTTTCGAAAGGGATCGCCACACCATCAAGAGAAACATTCTGACCAAGTTTGATGACAATCAGTTGAAAATTGTGGCCTCTATCGCGTTAACAAACAAAATGTTGACGAACGCTGGACGCCGGACATCTGGTCCCTCTCTGATCACAATAAAACTAAATTTGATTCAAGCATGAAAATCATGATAATTAGTTTAAACGTATGCCACCATGAATATTTTTTATTGACTAATTAAAAATTTCAAAAATGATGAATAATCATTACGATGAAAAAAGCAGCAAAAGTTATTTGACAACTATGAGTCTGACCTCTTTGATAGCAAGTTGTGTGATGAAAACAAACAAATCAACACTGGAATGGTACTCTGTTCTTTTGTAAACTGAATAAGTTCAGTGCCTCCAGTGCTTTGATTTTATTAAAATTCATTTTTGTAGTTTCTTAAACTCCATGGACACCCTTTCATCACATGGGCAACCAGTGCTGATCAGAGACCACAAGGCACATCCATGCAGTCTGATCTGGTTCTTGGTTAGGAAATTCTTCAGAATCTCTAGCAAAAATTTAAGATCTAGATCAGATGGAAATACGTTCTTCCTGCTCTAAATCTAGTTCGCCAATCTGATCAAAGGTGAATCCATGCAGCAAAAGGTTAAATTTGTGATTTTTAGTAAAATTCAAGTAACTTAATGTATAGTACTGAACCTACAATACATATTCAAACAAAGTTAACTTTAGCAAACTGGCATGTCAAACTTACTACTAGAAGGTTGTTCAGTTAAACACTTGGGTCCCCCTCTAGTACATTGTCGAATAAAAAATGAAAGTACAAAAAGTTTGATACTTTGATACTACACAGAGCGATCAAACTATCACCGAAAATTGGAAAATTTTAACCAGTCTACATTGCGATAACGCTGTCATCCAAAGAATTCTGAAACAGCATTAAGTAGCGCAATGAGGACAATGAAAAGGGTCAACATTGGCGAAAACACATGCATGGACAACAATTGATTTTTTAACCTTTGGAAATTTTAACTGGCCGAAACTAGGTTTTAAACAGCCATTTTGGCCAGCAGCCGGCTCTTATTGAGAAACTTGCTGTTAAGTTTTCGTGACAGACCAACCAACAGACAGACAAAGTGATCCCTATGTATTGCCTTTTCTATAAAAGGGCGACACAATTAACAACCATACTTATAACTAGTGAGACTGTTACCTGACTGTGGCATTGTCAGAACATTACCTGCAATACTCATTGTACGTGAGAACATATCCTCTATCTTCTATACAAGCTACTAGAGTCTCGTCACGATGCTTGGCTGCAAACACTTCATTTTCTAGGCTGCCGTATATCTGACATCCTTCTGCATGTTCAGGTCGGTAAAACCAAAGTACAGACATC
Source organism: Corbicula japonica (assembly GCA_038501625.1). Taxonomy (NCBI): domain Eukaryota; kingdom Metazoa; phylum Mollusca; class Bivalvia; order Venerida; family Cyrenidae; genus Corbicula; species Corbicula japonica. Next base: position 3,425,931 of record JAZAYU010000062.1, on the reverse strand, counting down.
ATCATCTCACCTGTACAAGGGAGGAAAATACTGCTATATTTCAAATAAGAACACAGTAGTGACATCATTATCTCACCTGTACAAGGGAGGAAAATACTGCTATATTTCAAATAAGAACACAGTACTGACATCATTATCTCACCTGTACAAGGGAGGTAAATACTGACTATATTAGATCATGAAGTCTAATGTCATTCATTTTTTAACTCGAACCATTTTGCAGACAGTATTTTGCTATTGTCAGTACTTCTTACAGTTCATTAATCAAAATAATTGTGTTTTTTTTTTATGAAAAAACCATAGCCTTTTCACATTATCCTTAGTCTCAAGCTTGGGCAGACGTGCAGAATAATATACTAGAATTCCACTCGACCGCTCGCCATGGCGAGTAAATGATTTGTTGGGTCGAGTAAAGCAGCCAAACACTCGACCGACCGGGGGAGTAAATTTTTCAGCAATGCACGTGTTTTCTTCGGAAAATGAAATATTTTCACTTTGTTTGCAAAATACAATTTGATTTCCAGTATTTCGGTTGATTTCCGGTGTATTCGAAACGTTTCTGATGTAAATGTAACATCAGCTATTTATTTTTATCCTCACTGGGTTTCCCAAATCAGAACGAGGCTGCAAGTGCACGTATTTTCCCTCTATATGATCCATTTATTATAATGATAGTTTTCGAAATGTGTAAACCTTTGTAGTAAACACTAGGAAATTTTATTTAAAATGTAAGGGCGAGTGCACTTAGTCATTCACTCGATCTGCAGGGCGAGTCTGTCCAAAAAAATTTCTACACCTCTGTTGGGCGAGCTTACAATCAAGTTCACTGTTTCAACCTTTTTACTGGCATGTAGAAAAATCAAACCAGATTTGTAATGGTGATGACACAATTATGTATTTACATCTAACATCTGTGAAAATAATTCTCTTCAAATAAAGATTGAAATTTTCTTAACTTCAAATGATAATTTGTATCCTGTTACAGTAAAAGCTAACATACTTAAATGTTGCCATTAAATTTAAATTACTAAAAGAAATCTTCGAGCCTGCATATCACTAAACATATTATTTTGAGCCAATCACTTAATTTCATCTCAGAATTACCATTTGCAGAATCTTCCCAGAAATTTGATATCTTAGCCACGTAAGGGATATCTTTTTCTTTCTGTCCAGAGCAGACGAGCACACAGTCCTTGATCTTGATAACATCACCATCTTCATGGCATATGCCGTTGTAGCACTTCCGCTCAACTGTCTGTCCATCAAACTAGAACATAGATGCTAACATTACAGGCAGATAATAAATGGTTAGCTCCAGTATTATTTCAAATGTGAATGATCTACTTTCATAAAAAAAAATTCGTTGAACAAAATACACATCCTGTAGTAATTAATAGCAGCGTTTCTCTAATTTTAGATTTTGTTTACAACAAACAGCATGACTTTTTAAAGGGACTTGACAACTGCTCAGTAAAGTAAATCATAATGTAGAAGTCATAATTTCAGGTCTCATATGACCCTTGAAAAAGGTTTTGACACTTAAAATGACATGAAAAGCTCATTTCAACCCTTGAGAATGTCCATTTTATTAAACAATAAGAAGTTAATAGCAGCTGTACATCATATTGACAGCTGAATTTCAGGGGTTAGTTTAACACAGTATACTTAAAGATAAAAGCTTTGAACATTCCTGCTAGAATACAGTTAACTGAAATGAAAAGAAAACTTTATCACTTCTATTTTCAAAAATCCATAATAAAATTGGCTTGAAGAAAATAAACTTACAATATTAGTGACCTTCTTCACCACGCCTTCACCATCCCAGCTCCACCCATGCCATGCAACCTTCGGTTGTTCCAATTCCCAGGTTTCCTCCTTCTTGGATGCACCTTTAGAATTCTTCCTCTCTTTGTCTTTCTTACTAGTTTTAGAATCACTCTGTTTTAACTTATCTTTAACTAGTTTTTTATCTTTAATACTGGTAATGAATTTCTTTTGGGATTCCTGATATTCTTGTTGTTTCAACAATTTGGCCGATTTCTCCTCCAACTGTTTTTGTTTCTGCTTTATTAAAAGTAAATTGGACTTCTTCTTCTCTTTGATCTTAACAAGAGATTTACTGTCCACGTTTTCTGCAGTTTTTGACTTTTTATTGCTTTCTAGCTGATCACCAGTTGATTTCACTCGTTTCTTTTTTGAAACACTGTCACTTTTTGTAGATGGACTTTCACTAGAATGACTTCGCTTCACTTTTATTGGAGTTTTTGTAGAGACTTTGGTTTTCGTCTTTTCAAATTTGGAATTTTTATTGGCACACTTAGAAGAAGAGCTATGGGATGAAAGATGGCTAGCATTTGGCACTGATTTTAAAACATCGTCTCGAGATCCAACATCGATTTCATGATCAGCTGGAGAATTGGAACCCATGAGCGACACGTTTGTAAGTTCTCCCTGAGATAATTGGCACATGTATGTCAAACTGTTACGATTCTGTTCACTTCTACTAAGCTGCAATGTCATTGGTTGAACAGAATGAGCGAGGCTTGAGTCACTATGAGAATGAGGCATGGTTGGCATGGTAACGGTGTGGGTGGGATGAGAGGCTTCATGCGTGACCTGAAGTTGTACAGGACGATGTAGAAGGATGGAACTTTCTGCTGACATGGTCATTTGAGGTTGATGGATGAGGGTTTGTCCCACAGGATGGTGATAATTCCCTGCTGGATAGCATGCTCCACACCCTGCACAAGATTGAAACAATTTAAAATGTAAGAAATAGATTTCCAAATTCTACCTAAATATCGTAAATATCATTTACAGTTCAACCTGTGAAAAAATACAACTTGTAAATAAAGACCATATGTGGATAATGACCACATTAATTTTTTATTTATCCCACTGACTGATTTAAAGAACAAATTCACCTGTGAACAAAGTCTACCTACCTTTATAGACCATATTTTGGGTAATCTGTTAAGTGGTCTTTGAAGACAGGTTTGGTTGTACTTTAACCAGACAGCGTATTACTTCTTAAGAAATATTTCAAAATATTTTTTATCAAGGACATAAAATTTCTTGCAGAAAAAGTTCCTGGATATTGATTTAAACCATAGCAAAACAACTAGATCATGGTTTTTAATGGCATGTGCAAGGAATGCATTAGAGGGATACTTCCCACTTCTTCCATATTTCCAAGCCTCCTTTCATAAATAAATGTAAATTTGGTAAAACTTCTTCCTGTTCAGAAATTGAATTGATCGATCCCACAAACATGGAATTCCAAAAAGTAAATCCTCTCTCACAAAGAAGGTTTTCGTAGTAAAAGAATTAAGCCTTAATTACATGAGATGAGATAAGGGTTTTATCCCATGTGCAAATAGTGTAGATACAGATCAGAAATAACCTAATGAATCTTACAGCTATCAGTGTAGATCCTGACCAGACTGCAAAAATTTGAAAGCTGATCTGGATCTACATTGGTCATACATGGGATATAAGCCACATCCAAAACTTACCACAATGAGTATATGAGCCATGTGAATGTGGATAAGTCACTGAGTACGTGCTTCCATACCGCTGGCACGGCAGCATATTGCTAACACTTCCCAGAGTACAATTCTGGCACTGCTGGCATTGACCTGGATGATACACCCCACTATGTCCACAACTGCATGCCGAGCATTGTATATGACTATGTGACATTATCTGTCCCACAAAGGGATTCGAGTCCAGGACTGACATGTGCGATGGTGAAGAGTAGGGTCGAATTTCACAACTAGCATGAGCTGCTATAAAATGATTACTTGAGCTCTGGATTGGCTCTGGCGATTTGGATGAATCTTTGTCCACTAAATGTTTGATCCTCCAAACCTGAGCTCCAGGATTGGGTTGGCTTGGGTAGTAGTTCGACTGACAGCACTCACACCATCTAGGTGATGGCATAGTGTTTTCCACCACAGTTTTGGATTCCACTGAGATATGAGTCCTAGCAGCCCTACACAATGCTCCTTTTTTCGCTTTAACTTTCTTGATTTCATCACACTTATCATCCACTTCATTTGATTCATTTTCTTCAGTATCAGTCGCTTCATCAATATCCGATTCATGGCTGACACTTCCAACTGATACAGAATCATCTGATTCCTTCTCCTCAGCAGACATTTTTTCTGAAACTTTTCTCTCAGTTTTCCTAATTTCTTTCGCTCTTTCTAACCTAGCTAAATTTGCTTTTCGTTTCTTTTCCGCTGTTTCCTCTGGCGACTTGGATACAGTAATTTGAACTGTTTTCTTCAATTTCTTCAATTCGAATTTCTTGTCCTTTACTGGTTTCAGTTTCAAAAACCTCTTCTTGTTTTTTTTAATCCCATCTTTTAATTTGCTCTTTATGTCAATCTGTTTACACGTTTTAGGAAATTTTAATTCTTTTTGTTCTTTAAGTTTGGTAGGTGTTTTAAATTTCTCAGTCGCTTCAATACTTCTTTGTATCACAGCTGTAAACACAGATTCATATGCATCGTCTTCGCTAAAGCTTACTTTACGATATGGACTTACAGTTTTACTAGGCGACAAAGGCTCTATCTTTGGACTAAGCAACACTTTTGGACTAGTTCTATCACTTTCAGGTCCGTTAAATCCCTTTGCTAGACTCAGCTTTTCCTTTTTTGGAGATTTACACTCTTTAGCTGCTGTAACATCAACACCCACAATATCATCGGCAACATGACCAATGTCAATCATACTATGACTAGAATAAAGCCCTGATAGTTGAGTATTCTTAATATCCGAGTCTGATTTAGACCGCTGAGTATTAAGTTTTTGAGTTCTCGGTGACTTTTCATTCAAAATATGCAAAAATGTTGCAGCATTCAAACTTGCCTCTCTTTTAACTCTTCTATTAGCAATAGATAACTTTGGCTTCCTTGCCTTTGTAATTTTTGTCTTTGATTCTAATTTCTTTTTAATGGTGTTTTGTTTTTTCTTCTCAATGGCACCATCTGCTTTTTTCTTTGGTGTTTTAATACTTTCATCATCTGTAACTTCACTTTTCTTTTTTCTTCCCCTCTTTTTAGGGGTTTCATTGGAGTCTACTTTTGTTAATTTTTTTTCTTTCATTTTTACACTTTTACCATTATCTGAATCAACTTTTTTCTTCTTTATAGCAGTATGCTTTTCCCCATCATGGCTGTCTATTTTCTTCTTTTTAAGCAATGTTTTCTCGTTTTTCTCAAAAACTTCACTTTTACAGCTGTCTAGAAGTTTTTTCTTTACTTTTTTAATATTACTTTCTTCCTTTACCATTCCTTTAACATTGCCTGACACTTGCTCTTTAGAACTGTCTTCAATTTTGACACCTGAAGAAACATTATCACCATCACCATTAATTTCACATTTTTCACTGTTTTCTTTGTTCTTGGGTTTAACAGAAATCTGTGCATCTGTCTGTTTTATAACTTCATCAGATGGGGTATAACTGAACTCAGAATTCTTTGTTGTGTTTTCAGATTTAATTTGGATGGCAGACTTTGTTACCATTTTTTCAGTTTCCTTTGATTTTGGTGATTTCTTTTCCTCTTGATTTTGACTGTGGGATTCATTTTCTGTTTTTAGTTTTTTGGTGGAAATATTTTCTGGTTTATTTTTCTTTGAAGTCAATTCAGCATTTTTCTTCTGTTTCGGATATTTGTTTTCCAATTTTTCTGGTTTGGGAACAAAATTTTCAATCTTCTTTGATTTCGGAGAAACATTTTCAGTTTTCTTCTGTTTTGTTAATCCTTTATCTGACTTCCATTCTTTTGGGGAAATGCTATCAGATTTCTTTTGTTTAGGAGATTCATTTTCAGATTTCTTCAGTTTTGGTGATGCTTTGTCTTTCTTTGTAGGAGATTCAGCTTTAGTTTTATCTTTAGGGTCTGTTTCAGAAATGCCAGTCACAGGTTCCTCCTGTATTCGGCTATCATTCTTGTTGCTTTGACTAAATTCTGATTGAGTATTTTGAGCATTTACACCTAATTTTTCTACATTCTCACTGTTTTTATTTACACTTGCAACACAAGTCTCTTTAATGGAGTCATCGGAAATAGACACAAGATTTCCTAAGGATGACTGAGATTTTTCTAACAATTTATTTGCAATTACTTCAGACAGTGAGCTTTTTTCAACACCGTTATCATTTTCACTACTCTGACTTTCATTTATTTGATCACTTTTAACTGTATTCAAATCATTAACTTGTTCATTCATTTCATTCAGCTGACTATTACTTCCTCCTCTGGAGAGAGTCTTTTTAGTTCTAATCTTCTCAATGATATTTTCAATTGAGCACTTCTTTTTAACAACCGGTTTACTTTCTTCAGTCTTGCTCACAAAACCGCTATTATCTAGTTTCTTCTTTTTTGTTTCAGGTGAAAATGAATCACCTTTTGACTTTTCTTCTTCGACCTTTCGCTTCCCCATCATTAGATTTTTCTGATTTTCAAATAAAGTATTAGCTACTGACTGAAACATGGGTTCATGGTAAGTTATCACATTTTCAGTTACTTTTCTTGAGCCTATTGGATGTGTTATTTTGTAAGGACTAATAGGGGCTGACTTCCCAACTGCTGCAGGTAATTTTACCACAGACGAACCAGTCTTTGTGTCAACCAGACATGTCTTTGGTATTACACCAAAAAGTGAACTAGATATCACTTTTTCTTCTTGTTTCTGACTTTTACTCGTTGAAAGGTTTAAAGGTTCACCGTCACTGGCTGTGGTAGTGTTTAAATGTGAGGTACCAGGTAACAAATTCAAGCTAGTAATTGTGGAGATAGTGGAGATAATCGGTTCATGAGCTGGTTTAGCATCATTTGTAGTACTAATGGGACATACTGTCTTCTCTATCTGAAATAAAAAAAATAAATTATCTTTATAATAAATATGAAGCTCATTTAGTGTTTAATACATGTACATGAAAGAAACACACAAAATCAATTAGGCTTTTCATTATACATGTATAAATAAATGTTCTTGAAACTGTCAAAACCACAAACCCTTGACTACAAGAGAATAATAAAACTTTAAAAAACTTGCTGATTAAAAAATGAACTCTTTTCTTGAAAATTCATTTAAATTACTTCTTTTTTAGCGGCTAGCCCTTCACTGCTCAGGATATGGCTTGTATAAATTGGGCAACTGCACAAACATGCAGGCTGATCTCTGAAACATCACTTAGTTGCCAATAGGGTAAAAACTGTATCCATGGAGTGGATTTTTTTTTTTACTTTAAAGAGAACTTACTGACAATCCTGAATCAAAGCCTGACCCCAATCTTGGTGGTAAAATACTCTGTAATGCAGGTTCTGTGACAAATGCAGTGCTTGTGGGATTACTCGTTGATGATGATGCAAGTTGTAATGATGAAGTACTAGATGAATTGGATACAGTTGGGACTGATGACATAGATGAAGCTACAGAGGATGTCGACAAACTTGTAGAAGAGATGTGCAGTTGATCAGAATGACTTTCCTGAGTAAATGTTGGAGATGTCGTTGAATGTGTAGATGAAAATACTGGGACAGCAAGGATGTCTTTGGGACCTGAGATTTCTGGTGGGGATACATCTGGGTTTAGTCTGCTGGCATCCAGTGCCTGAAAATACAACAACTCACATTATGAATACATTTTTATTAAAATTTAGGGTTGAGATGCCAAAATTATTTAAAATAAACAATAGTAATGTAATACCAGATAAAATAAATTTGTAGATCTTTTTTTTTTTTAATTGAGAAAGTGGAATGAGCAGAGCCTTACATTTGTTTTCATTTGCTGGCTAATCTGGATCTACTCTGATCACCCATGCAATTAAATGCATTTAACGTTATGGAGTGAAGGGTTAATTTAATTTGGAACAGAGTAAAGAGTGATTCAAGCAGAATTATCTAGGTTGTATGATCTTCATAGGCCTGGCATTGGCAACACTTCATGCAATTCATTAACGGAAACCATGTGTAACATGCAAACTGATAAGAAAATGAACAAGAGGGTCCATGGGACCCTGGGTCGCTCACCTGCGAACATCTGTTCAATGGTTCGGACAAAAATTAAGACCACTAGAGTGCGGACAAGCTTTTCTATAATTTGACCTAGTGACCTAGATTTCAAGGTGACATGACCCAGTTTCGAACTTGACCAAGATATCATCGAGATAAACATTCTGACCAAGTTTGAAGAAGATCGCATCAAAATTAAGACCGCTAGAGTGCGGACAAGCTTTTTTCTATAATTTGACCTAGTGACCGAAATTTCAAGGTTACATAACCCAGTTTCGAACTTGACCTAGATATTATTGGGATAAACATTCTGACCAAGTTTGAAGAAGATCTAACCAAAATTACGACCACTAGAGTGCGGACAAGCTTTTTCTATAATTTGACCTACTAGTGACCTAGATTTCAAGGTCACATGACCCAGTTTCGAACTTGGCCTAGATATCATTGGGATAAACATTCTGACCAAGTTTGAAGAAGATCAGACCAAAATTACGACCACTAGAGTGCGGACAAGCTTTTTCTATAATTTGACCTAGTGACCTAGATTTCAACGTAACTTGACCCAGTTTCGAACTAGACCTAGATATTATTGGGATAAACATTCTGACCAAGTTTAAAGAAGTACGAACCAAAATTACAACTGCTCGAGTGCAGACAAGCTTTTTCTTTAATTTGACCTAGTGACCTAGTTTGAAGGGTCACATGACCCAGTTATTAACTTGACCTAGATATCATTAAGATAAACATTCTGTTCAAGTTTAAAGAAGATTGCACTATAATTAAGACTGCTAGAGTGTGGACAAACTTTTACTATAATTTGACCCAGTGACCTAGATTTCAAGGTCATATGACCCAGTTTCGAACTTGACCTAGATATCATTGAGATAGACATTCTGACAAAGTTTAAAGAAGATCGCACCAAAATTAGACCACTAGAGTGTGGACAAGCTTTTTCTATAATTTGACCTACTAGTGACCTAGATTTCAAGGTCACATGACCCAGTTTCGAACTTGACCTAGATATCATTGGGATAAACATTCTGACCAAGTTTGAAGATCGGACCAAAATTAGGACCACTAGAGTGCGGACAAGCTTTTTCTATAATTTGACCAAGTGACCTAGATTTCAAGGTCACATGACCCAGTTTCGAACTAGACCTAGATATAATTGGGATAAACATTCTGACCAAGTTTAAAGAAGAACTGACCAAAATTACAACTGCTAGAGTGCAGACAAGCTTTTCTTTAATTTGACCTAGTGACCTAGTTTGAAGGGTCACATGACCCAGTTAGGAACTTGACCTAGATATCATTAAGATAAACATTCTGTTCAAGTTTAAAGAAGATTGCACTATAATTAAGACTGCTAGAGTGCGGACAAGCTTTTTCTATAATTTGACCTGGTGACCTAGATTTCAAGGTCACATGACCCAGTTTCCAACTTGACCTAGATATCATTGGGATAAACATTCTGACCAAGTTTGAAGAAGATCTGACCAAAATTACGACCACTAGAGTGCGGACAAGCTTTTTCTATAATTTGACCTAGTGACCTAGATTTTAGGGTCACATGACCCAGTTTCGAACTAGACCTAGATATAATTGGGATAAACATTCTGACCAAGTTTAAAGAAGAACAGACCAAAACAAGAGGTGTTTGTCAAACACAAATGCCCCCCCTGACGTGCAAGTGATATCTATTAGCATTGAATTTAAATTTTTGGAAATTTAGAGACTTTTGTAAGCTTTAGCAATGAAGGGTACCAGTCATGAAAGCAATTTACAAGACGGTGGAACTCCTATATATCAATAACCAGGTCATCCAATGAGAGGCTTACATTTACCTCGACAAACATAAGCGCGTGTAGATTAACCTAGTCTAACACAAAGGATTTTATTGTAATTTAAATCAAATATTCGCTATTGGCGGAGATATAGTAGCTCTAGTGTTATGTCAATTCCGGTAATGTGCAGGCTTTAGTGACCATCCATACGAAACCAAAGCATTTAATAAACACAAGTGAGTGATAATCAGTGCCTATTTATGACACGGCATATATTGAAATAGTTTAAAATTAATGTTATGGATCATTAATATATATCTTTACTTGAAATTGTCATGGGGAAAAATAATCACAACTTTACACTGAGAAGTATTTTATTTTATTATACAAATAAACATAAAAACGTTGTCTAGTTATTGATCGAACAAGGTTTTTTGTTGTCAAGGCCACCGTGACCTTGACCTTTGACCTACTGACCCCAAAACCAATAGGGGTCTTCTACTGGTCACGACCAACTTCCACACCAAATATGAGGTCTGTATCACAAAGCGTTGTCTAGTTATTGATCGGACAACGTTTTTGTATGCAAAGGCCACTGTGACCTTGACCTTTGACCTACTGATCCTAAAATCAATAGGGTTCTTCTACTGGTCATGACCAACCTCCACACCAAATATGAGGACTGTATCACAAAGCGTTGTCTAGTTATTGATCGGAAAACGTTTTTGTATGCAAAGGCCACTGTGACCTTGACCTTTGACCTACTGATCCTAAAATCAATAGGGTTCTTCTACTGGTCATGACCAACCTCCACACCAAATATGAGGACTGTATCACAAAGCGTTGTCTAGTTATTGATCGGACAAGGTTTTTGTGGTCAAGGCCACTGTGACCTTGACCTTTGACCTACTGACCCCAAAATCAATAGGGGTCTTCTACTGGTCATGACCAACCTCCACACCAAATATGAGGACTGTATCACAAAGCGTTGTCTAGTTATTGATCGGACAAGGTTTTTGTGGTCAAGGCCACTGTGACCTTGACCTTTGACCTACTGACCCCAAAATCAATAGGGGTCTTCTACTGGTCATGACCAACCTCCACACCAAATATGAGGACTGTACCACAAAGCGTTGTCTAGTTATTGATCGGAAAACATTTTTGTATGCAAAGGCCACTGTGACCTTGACCTTTGACCTACTGACCCCAAAATCAATAGGGGTCTTCTACTGGTCATGACCAACCTCCACACCAAATATGAGGACTGTATCACAAAGCGTTGTCTAGTTATTGATCGGACAAGGTTTTTGTGGTCAAGGCCACTGTGACCTTGACCTTTGACCTACTGACCCCAAAATCAATAGGGGTCTTCTACTGGTCATGACCAACCTCCACACCAAATATGAGGACTGTATCACAAAGCGTTGTCTAGTTATTGATCGGACAAGGTTTTTGTGGTCAAGGCCACTGTGACCTTGACCTTTGACCTACTGACCCCAAAATCAATAGGGGTCTTCTACTGGTCATGACCAACCTCCACACCAAATATGAGGACTGTATCACAAAGCATGTCTAGTTATTGATCGGACAAGGTTTTTGTGGTCAAGGCCACTGTGACCTTGACCTTTGACCTACTGACCCCAAAATCAATAGGGGTCTTCTACTGGTCATGACCAATCTCCACACCAAATATAAGGACTGTATCACAAAGCGTTGTCTAGTTATTGATCGGACAAGATGTGGTCTACGGACCGACATACCGACCGACATACCGACCGACCGACCGACATGTGCAAAGCAATATACCCCCGCTTCTTCGAAGGGGGGCATAATTACAACTGCTAGAGTGCAGACAAGCTTTTTCTTTAATTTGACCTAGTGACCTAGTTTGAAGGGTCACATGACCCAGTTTCGAACTTGACCTAGATATTATTGGGATAAACATTCTGACCAAGTTTGAAGAAGATCTAACCAAAATTACGACCACTAGAGTACGGACAAGCTTTATCATTAATTTGACCTGGTGACCTAGATTTCAAGGTCACACGACCCAGTTTCGAACTTGACCTAGATATCATTGGGATAAACATTCTGACCAAGTTTGAAGAAGATCGGACCAAAATTACGACCACTAGAGTGCGGACAAGCTTTTTCTATAATTTGACCTAGTGACCTAGATTTCAAGGTCACATGACCCAGTTTCGAACTAGACCTAGATATTATTGGGATAAACATTCTGACGAAGTTTAAAGAACGGACCAAAATTACAACTGCTAGAGTGCAGACAAGCTTTTTCTTTTATTTGACCTAGTGACCTAGTTTGAAGGGTCACATGACCCAGTTATGAACTTGACCTAGATATCATTAAGATAAACATTCTGTTCAAGTTTAAAGAAGATTGCACTATAATTAAGACTGATAGAGTGCGGACAAGCTTTTTCTATAATTTGACCTAGTGACCTAGATTTCAAGGTCACATGACCCAGTTTCGAACTTGACCTAGATATCATTGGGATAAACATTCTGACCAAGTTTGAAGAAGATCGGACCAAAATTACGACCACTAGAGTGCGGACAAGCTTTTTCTATAATTTGACCTAGTGACCTAGATTTTAGGGTCACATGACCCAGTTTCGAACTTGACCTAGATATCATTGAGATAAACATTCTGACCAAGTTTGAAGAAGATTGGACCAAAATTCCGTCCGCTAGAGTGCGGACAACAATTGTGAACGGATGGACGGACGGACGGACGGACGAACCCCCCTCACAAAAGCTCACCCTGTCACTACATGAAAGGTGAGCTAAAAATAAACACCAACATCAAAGTTCTAACAAATGATAACATACTCTGATGTGGGCGTTCTAACACTTAACTTCAAGGTTACAAGCAGGGATTCTAAAATTTCAAAATCCCAATCGGACATTGGCGCCAAAATTGACATTTCGCCGACTTCCGGTTCGCACAAACTGCGAATTCCGGTTCCCGGTTCAGCGTATTTCACTCTACCGACCCCCACTCCATTTCTCTTTTCCGGCATATTTTCTCGTTGGCGATATCCTAAAACCTCTCAAAAGACTAGAACTGCTTTTGGGAAAAGCACATGTCTCCCACAAAGGCATCATCTTTGATGATGCACAGGATAAAACTGGTGAAGTGAATATAAAGATGGCAATTTATTAAAAGGGCATACGGAAGTTCTGTGCAATATTAGTCATAAACAATGTCACAAATTTTTGGAGGATCAGGAAAAACATAAGTTTCAATTTCTGATGGGCCATAATCCTGAAGTGCCAGGGTCAATGTGGCTGGTTGTCAAACTTGTTGTCATTAACATTTTGATATATCAGTGAAGATGCACTGAAAAAAGAACCAAATCATGAGTATGGAACAGATATTGTAAAATGAAAACTTAAACAGTGTAAGAAATACCTTTATAGCTGCTTAGCACAGTACTTTCTCATAATGCAATGTAGGTAATGTCATGATAGCTATAGTATAGATGAACCAGGTTAGTGACATGTTTAAAAGGCTAATTTCGGATAAATCAAAGGGCCATAAATCTGATATGCCTGGTGCAAAGTGGCTGGTTTTCGAACTTGGCCAAGATATTAAGGCCACACACATTATCATAATGTTTATTGAAAATCAGTTGATAAATATTTCAGTTACATAGCAGACAAGGCTTAAACAGCCAATTTTGGATAATTCAAGGGCCATAAATCTGACATGACTGGGGCAATACGGCTGGTTATCGAACTTGGCCGTGATATTATGGCCACAAACATTTTCATAAAGTATGGTGAAGATCAGATGATAACTGTTCAAGTTACAGAGTGGACAAGCCTCAAACAACTTATTTTTGATAATTCAAGGGCCATAATTCTGAGATTCCTTGGGCAATATGGCTGGTTATCGAACTTGATCGAGATATTATGGCCACTAACATTTTGATGAAGTTTGGTGATGATGCGATGAAAACTGTTTGACTTAGAGAGCGGACAAGTGTGACAGACAGACGGACAGACAGACGGACAGACAGGAGCAAATCAAAATCAAAATCCGAACAGAAACTCCTGACGATATGCACAACTAGGCTAGGTGACAAACATGCCTGTTAAGTTTCTATGAAATCCCCCAAGCGGTTTTGGAGATCAAGCATGGACAAGATTTCAATATGGAAGTTATATAGTAAAGAAAAGGGCCCATAACTCGGCCAAAACTAATCCAAGCGGAAACTCCTGACAATATGCACAACTACGCTTGGTGACAAACACTTCTGTGAAGTTTTAATGAAATTCCCCAAGCAGTTTTGGAGAAGAAGCATGGACAAGATTTCTATATAGAAGTTATAGTAAATTCAGAATGATGACATTCGGGCTCACTAATGCACCTTTATAGTTTCAAAATGACTAAGGGCCATAATTCTGAGATTCCTTGGGCAATATGGCTGGTCATCGAACTTGATCGAGATAGTATGGCCACTAACATTTTGATGAAGTTTGGTGATGATCCGATGAAAACTGTTTGACTTAGAGAGCGGACAAGAGTGACAGTATGCCATTCGGTCTCACTAATGCACCTTTATAGTTTCAAAAATGACTAAGGGCCATAATTCTGAGATTCCTTGGGCAATATGGCTGGTTATCGAACTTGATCGAGATATTATGGCCACTAACATTTTGATGAAGTTTGGTGATGATCCGATGAAAACTGTTTGACTTAGAGAGCGGACAAGTGTGACAGACGGACGGACAGACAGACAGACAGACAGACAGACAGACAGGAGCAAATCAAAATGTCTCCCACACCACTACGTGGTGGGAGACATAATTAATGGTTTTCGAGCTGTAGACCGAAAAATTCTTTGATCGATTTATAAAAACGGCACGTGATTTTGAAGTTTACGGCGATCGGCGTCTTTGTTGTTACACACAAGCATTCCATGCATTTAAAACATGACGTAATGGTTCAAAACAGTTATCTTCAGCAGTGTTCATAGCGATTGTGAAGTGGATTATTTAGTTATTAAAAATGTTTTCTCTCTCGGAATTTCGGGAGGCAAGTATTCGCTTTACGTTAATATACATCGATCACACCATGTTTTGTAACACTATATTATAGTTGTTTGAAATATTATTCTTTTCTTTACTGAATGTAGTAATATTTGAATCTATGAATACTTACAAGAGTCAGCGTATGCAACATTACTCGGAAATAAATGTTGATTACGTAGATTTTTGTCAATTTGAAATTTATTTGAATCGTTATATGCGTAAGTAACCAATCCGGTCACTCGAATTTTTTCACATTTAAGTATATATTTATTTGAGCCATTTCAAATTTGTTGTGAAATGCTAACAGTTCAAGTAGAATTCGCATGATATATGTTTTCTTTAAATTTAATAAACAGCAATTTTTGGTCGTCGGTCTTTTAGAATTACGCACATATCGGACTAACATGTCTGTCAATAAAATGCAAACTGGTTTATCGTTTACGTTAATTAATACAACCATTTGTAAATTTTGCTGTCTTAAATTCTGACGTCAGATAGCCTTTGACTGGCGCAGTCCAGTTTTGGAAATTAAATAACCCGCCAATTGTTAAAATGAGATCGACCACATCCCGTTTCATCTATGCCGCAGGCTATTCACGGAACGTGTAGTCGTGGTAGTCATGGTAGCAGACTTGTGAAGTCGCTAATTGACAGGTTAATAGCTGATTAAGCTGTGAAAAAAATGTACATGTAGCTAATTTTGAAACAGTTTGTAGGCCAATATTCATGACCAATTTTTTTAACCAATTTTGAAATTTCAATCGGACATTCTTCCCGAAAATCGGTCAATGACCGGCCTGCTGACGATTTTAGAATCCCTGGTTACAGGTTTTATCATATGTGAAGCTTATGTAGATCCACATCAGCCTGCATATGATTGCAGGATCTACCCAGTTTGCTTTTTATATTATTTATTATATTATAATATTTCTGACCAAGAAGCCAACAGTATAAATCCAGATCAGGCAGCATGCATGTATCTACACTGGTCATCAAAATACAGAATTGCATGACAAGTATTTTGAGGAGTTTATTCACCCAAACAAATGCTATTTTACCAAAAGCAACCAAACAACAACAAAACAATTTCAGGAATATAAATGCACAGTAATAATCAATAAACATAAAGCTTCATTAGTTTCGGCATTAACAAATAATAGGTGTTTGCAAAAATCAAATTAAGCAAATAACCACCAGTCTCTTCTGAATGCCAATTGTGCCCAAGAGACCAGTTTCAAATCTCAAATCTATCTGGCCCAGATTAAAAAAAAAAGTATGTCAATCCTGCTGAGCTTGTTACAAACTTGCTCAGTCTGCACACGCTAAATACTTTATTTCACGAAAACACACTCTGGTCTCCATTTACGCCAATTAGGCTCTGTGATTTTAAAACTATTTTTATGCTCAACTCAATTTTGTGCTCTTCACAATAGTTAACAACTGTTCAACATTCATTGTCACAGAATTCATCACCTAAAGCCAGGGCCCAAGATCATTAAACAAAGATTGGAGACCAGTCTCAAATCACAAGCATATGACTGGCTGAAATGCCAACCAGTCGCCATTTCAGCCAACCAGATGCTTTATATTTGAGACTGGTCTCCAGATTTATTTTATGAATTTGGGCCCAGCTATTACACTGAACACAAAACAACAAATTCTATGTATCAAAGTCTATGTTGCAGGTAATCATGTTTAGTCTACAGAACATTATCACCACAATATTTCTGACAAATTATATAATTAACAAGATAAAGTTGAGAGAATTTGCTTGTACATCTACCCAAGTTTCCAAGCTCAAAATTCTTAATAGAAAACACATGTTTCATTTATTCCTAATTCACCTGTTGAGAGGGAAAATCTTGTATACTTTATTACTTACCAGCTTCTCACTGTTTAAACATATATCAATTTCGTTTCTGAATTTTGTTGTTATTACTGATGTTTTGCTCCGTTAACCTGTAGTACAATTTTCAAATCAATAGCAAATGATGTGAGCTAATGACAGTCAAGAAATTTTAAAGTTTTCTATCCTTTTCTACCCTTTCCTCCATAGATACACCTTTATTGCATGGGCGAACAGTTAAGATCCAGATCAGCTCTCAAAATGCGACCAGAGCAGATCCTGATCAGACGGCACGGATGTGCCAGCTGATCTGGATCTACACTGGTCGCACATGCCTTAAAATGTGTATATGAAGGAAAGGGTTAAAATTTTCATCCTCAAACCTGCCTAGCAGCTTTCAGTGCATCTTGATATTTTACCTAACCCATGCATTCATGTTCCATACAAAATTGATATTGTCCTCTGTTGCAAACAAATTTTATATAGCTATTTTCCATTTTAACGCCTTTTATTTATTGATGAGTGCAATTGTAATCTGCCATTTCATCTAAGACTTCCAACCATAAAATTAATGGTCTACTACTAAGCAAATCTCTTAAGTGACATCTGTGATTAGTGTAGACTCAATTCAACCACCACGTTTAAATTTCTGGTAAAAAATATCTGAAAAACCTCCCAATTCATAATGAATGAACTGTTCAAATTGTCCATTTACATTATTTTAACTTATTTAATGAAAAGGGAGCTTCATGACAATTATGAAAAGATTGCAGGCTGGGTTTGTTGATGAAATTCTGCAAAACTGTTGACAAAATGAAATTAAGCAGCAAAAAAATATCATAGAATTATCTAGCATTTGGCATGTTAAGTATAAATATTGT